>CAKAIZ010000338.1:0-78611 GCA_916610145.1 Eristalis arbustorum | reverse complement strand
GCACGATAACATCTCCACGCGTGTGGGTTGGAAGATGAGCTATGAGCTATGGTACCCTACTAATCACCGCCAACTTTTTCCATCCCAGAGTCTCAGAGTCAATGGGTACATGCACGATAACAGCTCCACGCGTGTGGGTTGTAAGATGAGCTATGGAAGATGAGCTATGAGCTATGGTGCCCTACTAATCACCGCCAACTTTTTCCATCCCAGAGTCTCAGAGTCAATGGGTACATGCACGATAACATCTCCACGCGTGTGGGTTGGAAGATGAGCTATGGAAGATGAGCTATGAGCTATGGTGCCCTACTAATCACCGCCAACTTTTTCCATCCCACAGTCTTAGAGTCATTGGGTACATGCACGATAACATCTCCACGCGTGTGGGTTGGAAGATGAGCTATGGAAGATGAGCTATGAGCTATGGTGCCCTACTAATCACCGCTAACTTTTTCCATCCCAGAGTCTCAGAGTCAATGGGTACATGCACGATAACATCTCCACGCGTGTGGGGTTGGAAGATGAGCTATGGAAGATGAGCTATGAGCTATGGTTGCCCTACTAATCACCGCCAACTTTTTCCATCCCAGAGTCTCAGAGTCAATGGGTACATCCACGATAACATCTCCACGCGTGTGGGTTGGAAAATGAGCTATGGAAGATGAGCTATGAGCTATGGTGCCCTACTAATCACCGCCAACTTTTTCCATCCCAGAGTCTCAGAGTCAATAGGTACATGCACGATAACATCTCCACGCGTGTGGGTTGGAAGTTGAGCTATGGAAGATGAGCTATGAGCTATGGTGCCCTACGAATCAGCGCCAACTTTTTCCATCCCAGAGTCTTAGAGTCAATGGGTACATGCACGATAACATCTCCACGCGTGTGGGTTGGAAGATGAGCTATGGAAGATGAGCTATGAGCTATGGTGCCCTACTAATCACCGCCAACTTTTTCCATCCCAGAGTCTTAGAGTCAATGGGTACATGCACGATAACATCACCACCCGTTTGGGTTGGAAGATGAGCTATGGAAACCTTCAAAATTGCCCTACTAATCACCGCCAACTTTTTCCATCCCAGAGTCTCAGAGTCAATGGGTACATGCACGATAACATCTCCACGCGTGTGGGTTGGAAGATGAGCTATGGAAAATGAGCTATGAGCTATGGTGCCCTACTAATCACCGCCAACTTTTTCCATCCCAGAGTCTCAGAGTCAATGGGTACATGCACGATAACATCACCACCCGTGTGGGTTGGAAGATGAGCTATGGAAACCTTAAAGATTGCCCTGCTGACCACCGCCAACTTTTTCCATCCCAGAGTCTCAGGGTCAATGGGTACATGCACGATAACATCTCCACGCGTGTGGGTTGGAAGATGAGCTATGGAAGATGAGCTATGAGCTATGGTGCCCTACTAATCACCGCCAACTTTTTCCATCCCAGAGTCTCAGAGTCAATGGGTACATGCACGATAACATCACCACCCGTGTGGGTTGGAAGATGAGCCATGGAAGATGAGCTATGAGCTATGGTGCCCTACTAATCACCGCCAACTTTTTCCAGAAAATGAGCTATGGAATATGAGCTATGGTGCCCTACTAATCACCGCCAACTTTTTCCATCCCAGAGTCTTAGAGTCAATGGGTTACATGCACGATAACACCTCTTTACGCGTGTGGGTTGGAAGATGAGCTATGAGCTATGGTGCCCTACTAATCACCGCCAACTTTTTCCATCCCAGAGTCTTAGAGTCAATGGGTACATGCACGATAACATCTCCACGCGTGTGGGTTGGAAGATGAGCTATGGAAGATGAGCTATGAGCTATGGTGCCCTATTAATCCCCGCCAACTTTTTCCATCCCAGAGTCTTAGAGTCAATAGGTACATGCACGATAACATCTCCACGCGTGTGGGTTGGAAGATGAGCTATGGAAGATGAGCTATGAGCTATGGTGCCCTACTAATCACCGCTAACTTTTTCCATCCCAGAGTCTCAGAGTCAATGGGTACATGCACGATAACATCTCCACGCGTGTGGGTTGGAAGATGAGCTATGGAAGATGAGCTATGAGCTATGGTGCCCTACTAATCACCGCCAACTTTTTCCATCCCAGAGTCTCAGAGTCAATGGGTACATCCACGATAACATCTCCACGCGTGTGGGTTGGAAAATGAGCTATGGAAGATGAGCTATGAGCTATGGTGCCCTACTAATCACCGCCAACTTTTTCCATCCCAGAGTCTCAGAGTCAATAGGTACATGCACGATAACATCTCCACGCGTGTGGGTTGGAAGTTGAGCTATGGAAGATGAGCTATGAGCTATGGTGCCCTACGAATCAGCGCCAACTTTTTCCATCCCAGAGTCTTAGAGTCAATGGGTACATGCACGATAACATCTCCACGCGTGTGGGTTGGAAGATGAGCTATGGAAGATGAGCTATGAGCTATGGTGCCCTACTAATCACCGCCAACTTTTTCCATCCCAGAGTCTTAGAGTCAATGGGTACATGCACGATAACATCACCACCCGTTTGGGTTGGAAGATGAGCTATGGAAACCTTCAAAATTGCCCTACTAATCACCGCCAACTTTTTCCATCCCAGAGTCTCAGAGTCAATGGGTACATGCACGATAACATCTCCACGCGTGTGGGTTGGAAGATGAGCTATGGAAAATGAGCTATGAGCTATGGTGCCCTACTAATCACCGCCAACTTTTTCCATCCCAGAGTCTCAGAGTCAATGGGTACATGCACGATAACATCACCACCCGTGTGGGTTGGAAGATGAGCTATGGAAACCTTAAAGATTGCCCTGCTTACCACCGCCAACTTTTTCCATCCCAGAGTCTCAGAGTCAATGGGTACATGCACGATAACATCTCCACGCGTGTGGGTTGGAAGATGAGCTATGGAAGATGAGCTATGAGCTATGGTGCCCTACTAATCACCGCCAACTTTTTCCATCCCAGAGTCTCAGAGTCAATGGGTACATGCACGATAACATCACCACCCGTGTGGGTTGGAAGATGAGCCATGGAAGATGAGCTATGAGCTATGGTGCCCTACTAATCACCGCCAACTTTTTCCAGAAAATGAGCTATGGAATATGAGCTATGAGCTATGGTGCCCTACTAATCACCGCCAACTTTTTCCATCCCAGAGTCTTAGAGTCAATGGGTACATGCACGATAACACCTCTTTACGCGTGTGGGTTGGAAGATGAGCTATGAGCTATGGTGCCCTACTAATCACCGCCAACTTTTTCCATCCCAGAGTCTTAGAGTCAATGGGTACATGCACGATAACATCTCCACGCGTGTGGGTTGGAAGATGAGCTATGGAAGATGAGCTATGAGCTATGGTGCCCTATTAATCCCCGCCAACTTTTTCCATCCCAGAGTCTTAGAGTCAATAGGTACATGCACGATAACATCTCCACGCGTGTGGGTTGGCAGATGAGCTATGGAAGATGAGCTATGAGCTATGGTGCCCTACTAATCACCACCAACTTTTTCCATCCCAGAGTCTCAGAGTCAATGGGTACATGCACGATAACATCACCACCCGTGTGGGTTGGAAGATGAGCTATGGAAAATGAGCTATGAGCTATGGTGCCCTACTAATCACCGCCAACTTTTTCCATCCCAGAGTCTCAGAGTCAATGGGTACATGCACGATAACATCTCCACGCGTGTGGGTTGGAAGATGAGCTATGGAAAATGAGCTATGAGCTATGGTGGCCTACTAATCACCGCCAACTTTTTCCATCCCAGAGTCTCGGAGTCAATAGGTACATGCACTATAACATCTCCACGCGTGTGGGTTGGAAGATGAGCTATGGAAGATGAGCTATGAGCTATGGTGCCCTACAAATCACCGCCAACTTTTTCCAACCCAGAGTCTTAGAGTCAATGGGTACATGCACGATAACATCTCCACGCGTGTGGGTTGGAAGATGAGCTATGGAAGATGAGCTATGAGCTATGGTGCCCTACTAATCACCGCCAACTTTTTCCATCCCAGAGTCTTAGAGTCAATGGGTACATGCACGATAACATCTCCACGCGTGTGGGTTGGAAGATGAGCTATGAGCTATGGTGCCCAACTAATCACCGCCAACTTTTTCCATCCCAGAGTCTCAGAGTCAATGGGTACATACACGATAACATCTCCACGCGTGTGGGTTGGAAGATGAGCTATGAGCTATGGTGCCCTACTAATCACCGCCAACTTTTTCCATCCCAGAGTCTCAGAGTCAATGGGTACATGCACGATAACATCTCCACGCGTGTGGGTTAGAAGATGGGCTATGGAAGATGAGCTATGAGCTATGGTGCCCTACTAATCACCGCCAACTTTTTCCATCCCAGAGCCTCAGAGTCAATGGGTACATGCACGATAACATCACCACCCGTGTGGGTTGGAAGATGAGTTATGGAAGATGAGCTATGAGCTATGGTGCCCTACTAATCACCGCCAACTTTTTCCATCCCAGAGTCTCAGAGTCAGTAGCTACATGCGCGATAACATCTCCACGCGTGTGGGTTGGAAGATGAGCTATGGAAGATGAGCTATGAGCTATGGTGCCCTACTAATCACCGCCAACTTTTTCCATCCCAGAGTCTCAGAGTCAATGGGTACATGCACGATAACATCTCCACGCGTGTTGGTTGGAAGATGAGCTATGGAAAATGAGCTATGAGCTATGGTGCCCTACTAATCACCGCCAACTTTTTCCATCCCAGAGTCTCAGAGTCAGTGGCTACATGCACGATAACATCTCCACGCGTGTGGGTTGGAAAATGAGCTATGGAAGATGAGCTATGAGCTATGGTGCCCTACTAATCACCGCCAACTTTTTCTATCCCAGAGTCTCAGAGTCAATGGGTACATGCACGATAACATCTCCACGCGTGTGGGTTGGAAGATGAGCTATGGAAGATGAGCTATGAGCTATGGTGCCCTACTAATCACCGCTAACTTTTTCCATCCCAGAGTCTCAGAGTCAATGGGTACATGCACGATAACATCTCCACGCGTGTGGGTTGGAAGATGAGCTATGGAAGATGAGCTATGAGCTATGGTGCCCTACTAATCACTGCCAACTTTTTCCATCCCAGAGTCTCAGAGTCAATGGGTACATCCACGATAACATCTCCACGCGTGTGGGTTGGAAAATGAGCTATGGAAGATGAGCTATGAGCTATGGTGCCCTACTAATCACCGCCAACTTTTTCCATCCCAGAGTCTCAGAGTCAATGGGTACATGCACGATAACATCACCACCCGTGTGGGTTGGAAGATGAGCTATGGAAAATGAGCTATGAGCTATGGTGCCCTACTAATCACCGCCAACTTTTTCCATCCCAGAGTCTCAGAGTCAGTGGCTACATGCACGATAACATCTCCACGCGTGTGGGTTGGAAAATGAGCTATGGAAGATGAGCTATGAGCTATGGTGCCCTACTAATCACCGCCAACTTCTTCTATCCCAGAGTCTCAGAGTCAATGGGTACATGCACGATAACATCTCCACGCGTGTGGGTTGGAAGATGAGCTATGGAAGATGAGCTATGAGCTATGGTGCCCTACTAATCACCGCTAACTTTTTCCATCCCAGAGTCTCAGAGTCAATGGGTACATGCACGATAACATCTCCACGCGTGTGGGTTGGAAGATGAGCTATGGAAGATGAGCTATGAGCTATGGTGCCCTACTAATCACTGCCAACTTTTTCCATCCCAGAGTCTCAGAGTCAATGGGTACATCCACGATAACATCTCCACGCGTGTGGGTTGGAAAATGAGCTATGGAAGATGAGCTATGAGCTATGGTGCCCTACTAATCACCGCCAACTTTTTCCATCCCAGAGTCTCAGAGTCAATGGGTACATGCACGATAACATCTCCACGCGTGTGGGTTGGAAGATGAGCTATGGAAGATGAGCTATGAGCTATGGTGCCCTACGAATCACCGCCAACTTTTTCCATCCCAGAGTCTTAGAGTCAATGGGTACATGCACGGTAACATCTCCACGCGTGTGGGTTGGAAGATGAGCTATGGAAGATGAGCTATGAGCTATGGTGCCCTACTAATCACCGCCAACTTTTTCCATCCCAGAGTCTCAGAGTCAATGGGTACATGCACGATAACATCTCCACGCGTGTGGGTTGGAAGATGAGCTATGAGCTATGGTGCCCTACTAATCACCGCCAACTTTTTCCATCCCAGAGTCTCAGAGTCAATGGGTACATGCACGATAACATCACCACCCGTGTGGGTTGGAAGATGAGCCATGGAAGATGAGCTATGAGCTATGGTGCCCTACTAATCACCGCCAACTTTTTCCAGAAAATGAGCTATGGAATATGAGCTATGAGCTATGGTGCCCTACTAATCACCGCCAACTTTTTCCATCCCAGAGTCTTAGAGTCAGTGGGTACATGCACGATAACATCTCCACGCGTGTGGGTTGGAAGATGAGCTATGAGCTATGGTGCCCTACTAATCACCGCCAACTTTTTCCATCCCAGAGTCTCAGAGTCAATGGGTACATGCACGATAACATCACCACCCGTGTGGGTTGGAAGATGAGCTATGAGCTATGGTGCCCTACTAATCACCGCCAACTTTTTCCATCCCAGAGTCTCAGAGTCAATGGGTACATGCACGATAACATCTCCACGCGTGTGGTTTGGAAGATGAGCTATGGAAAATGAGCTATGAGCTATGGTGCCCTACTAATCACCGCCAACTTTTTCCATCCCAGAGTCTCGGAGTCAATAGGTACATGCACTATAACATCTCCACGCGTGTGTGTTGGAAGATGAGCTATGGAAGATGAGCTATGAGCTATGGTGCCCTACAAATCACCGCCAACTTTTTCCAACCCAGAGTCTTAGAGTCAATGGGTACATGCACAATAACATCTCCACGCGTGTGGGTTGGAAGATGAGCTATGGAAGATGAGCTATGAGCTATGGTGCCCTACTAATCACCGCCAACTTTTTCCATCCCAGAGTCTTAGAGTCAATGGGTACATGCACGATAACATCTCCACGCGTGTGGGTTGGAAGATGAGCTATGAGATATGGTGCCCTACTAATCACCGCCAACTTTTTCCATCCCAGAGTCTCAGAGTCAATGGGTACATACACGATAACATCTCCACGCGTGTGGGTTGGAAGATGAGCTATGAGCTATGGTGCCCTACTAATCACCGCCAACTTTTTCCATCCCAGAGTCTCAGAGTCAATGGGTACATGCACGATAACATCTCCACGCGTGTGGGTTAGAAGATGAGCTATGGAAGATGAGCTATGAGCTATGGTGCCCTACTAATCACCGCCAACTTTTTCCATCCCAGAGCCTCAGAGTCAATGGGTACATGCACGATAACATCACCACCCGTGTGGGTTGGAAGATGAGTTATGGAAGATGAGCTATGAGCTATGGTGCCCTACTAATCACAGCCAACTTTTTCCATCCCAGAGTCTCAGAGTCAATGGCTACATGCACGATAACATCTCCACGCGTGTGGGTTGGAAGATGAGCTATGGAAGATGAGCTATGAGCTATGGTGCCCTACTAATCACCGCCAACTTTTTCCATCCCAGAGTCTCAGAGTCAATGGGTACATGCACGATAACATCACCACCCGTGTGGGTTGGAAGATGAGCTATGGAAAATGAGCTATGAGCTATGGTGCCCTACTAATCACCGCCAACTTTTTCCATCCCAGAGTCTCAGAGTCAATGGGTACATGCACGATAACATCTCCACGCGTGTGGGTTGGAAGATGAAATATGGAAAATGAGCTATGAGCTATGGTGCCCTACTAATCACCGCCAACTTTTTCCATCCCAGAGTCTCAGAGTCAGTGGCTACATGCACGATAACATCTCCACGCGTGTGGGTTGGAAAATGAGCTATGGAAGATGAGCTATGAGCTATGGTGCCCTACTAATCACCGCCAACTTTTTCTATCCCAGAGTCTCAGAGTCAATGGGTACATGCACGATAACATCTCCACGCGTGTGGGTTGGAAGATGAGCTATGAGCTATGGTACCCTACTAATCACCGCCAACTTTTTCCATCCCAGAGTCTCAGAGTCAATGGGTACATGCACGATAACAGCTCCACGCGTGTGGGTTGTAAGATGAGCTATGGAAGATGAGCTATGAGCTATGGTGCCCTACTAATCACCGCCAACTTTTTCCATCCCAGAGTCTCAGAGTCAATGGGTACATGCACGATAACATCTCCACGCGTGTGGGTTGGAAGATGAGCTATGGAAGATGAGCTATGAGCTATGGTGCCCTACTAATCACCGCCAACTTTTTCCATCCCACAGTCTTAGAGTCATTGGGTACATGCACGATAACATCTCCACGCGTGTGGGTTGGAAGATGAGCTATGGAAGATGAGCTATGAGCTATGGTGCCCTACTAATCACCGCTAACTTTTTCCATCCCAGAGTCTCAGAGTCAATGGGTACATGCACGATAACATCTCCACGCGTGTGGGTTGGAAGATGAGCTATGGAAGATGAGCTATGAGCTATGGTGCCCTACTAATCACCGCCAACTTTTTCCATCCCAGAGTCTCAGAGTCAATGGGTACATCCACGATAACATCTCCACGCGTGTGGGTTGGAAAATGAGCTATGGAAGATGAGCTATGAGCTATGGTGCCCTACTAATCACCGCCAACTTTTTCCATCCCAGAGTCTCAGAGTCAATAGGTACATGCACGATAACATCTCCACGCGTGTGGGTTGGAAGTTGAGCTATGGAAGATGAGCTATGAGCTATGGTGCCCTACGAATCAGCGCCAACTTTTTCCATCCCAGAGTCTTAGAGTCAATGGGTACATGCACGATAACATCTCCACGCGTGTGGGTTGGAAGATGAGCTATGGAAGATGAGCTATGAGCTATGGTGCCCTACTAATCACCGCCAACTTTTTCCATCCCAGAGTCTTAGAGTCAATGGGTACATGCACGATAACATCACCACCCGTTTGGGTTGGAAGATGAGCTATGGAAACCTTCAAAATTGCCCTACTAATCACCGCCAACTTTTTCCATCCCAGAGTCTCAGAGTCAATGGGTACATGCACGATAACATCTCCACGCGTGTGGGTTGGAAGATGAGCTATGGAAAATGAGCTATGAGCTATGGGGCCCTACTAATCACCGCCAACTTTTTCCATCCCAGAGTCTCAGAGTCAATGGGTACATGCACGATAACATCACCACCCGTGTGGGTTGGAAGATGAGCTATGGAAACCTTAAAGATTGCCCTGCTGACCACCGCCAACTTTTTCCATCCCAGAGTCTCAGAGTCAATGGGTACATGCACGATAACATCTCCACGCGTGTGGGTTGGAAGATGAGCTATGGAAGATGAGCTATGAGCTATGGTGCCCTACTAATCACCGCCAACTTTTTCCATCCCAGAGTCTCAGAGTCAATGGGTACATGCACGATAACATCACCACCCGTGTGGGTTGGAAGATGAGCCATGGAAGATGAGCTATGAGCTATGGTGCCCTACTAATCACCGCCAACTTTTTCCAGAAAATGAGCTATGGAATATGAGCTATGGTGCCCTACTAATCACCGCCAACTTTTTCCATCCCAGAGTCTTAGAGTCAATGGGTACATGCACGATAACACCTCTTTACGCGTGTGGGTTGGAAGATGAGCTATGAGCTATGGTGCCCTACTAATCACCGCCAACTTTTTCCATCCCAGAGTCTTAGAGTCAATGGGTACATGCACGATAACATCTCCACGCGTGTGGGTTGGAAGATGAGCTATGGAAGATGAGCTATGAGCTATGGTGCCCTATTAATCCCCGCCAACTTTTTCCATCCCAGAGTCTTAGAGTCAATAGGTACATGCACGATAACATCTCCACGCGTGTGGGTTGGAAGATGAGCTATGGAAGATGAGCTATGAGCTATGGTGCCCTACTAATCACCGCTAACTTTTTCCATCCCAGAGTCTCAGAGTCAATGGGTACATGCACGATAACATCTCCACGCGTGTGGGTTGGAAGATGAGCTATGGAAGATGAGCTATGAGCTATGGTGCCCTACTAATCACCGCCAACTTTTTCCATCCCAGAGTCTCAGAGTCAATGGGTACATCCACGATAACATCTCCACGCGTGTGGGTTGGAAAATGAGCTATGGAAGATGAGCTATGAGCTATGGTGCCCTACTAATCACCGCCAACTTTTTCCATCCCAGAGTCTCAGAGTCAATAGGTACATGCACGATAACATCTCCACGCGTGTGGGTTGGAAGTTGAGCTATGGAAGATGAGCTATGAGCTATGGTGCCCTACGAATCAGCGCCAACTTTTTCCATCCCAGAGTCTTAGAGTCAATGGGTACATGCACGATAACATCTCCACGCGTGTGGGTTGGAAGATGAGCTATGGAAGATGAGCTATGAGCTATGGTGCCCTACTAATCACCGCCAACTTTTTCCATCCCAGAGTCTTAGAGTCAATGGGTACATGCACGATAACATCACCACCCGTTTGGGTTGGAAGATGAGCTATGGAAACCTTCAAAATTGCCCTACTAATCACCGCCAACTTTTTCCATCCCAGAGTCTCAGAGTCAATGGGTACATGCACGATAACATCTCCACGCGTGTGGGTTGGAAGATGAGCTATGGAAAATGAGCTATGAGCTATGGTGCCCTACTAATCACCGCCAACTTTTTCCATCCCAGAGTCTCAGAGTCAATGGGTACATGCACGATAACATCACCACCCGTGTGGGTTGGAAGATGAGCTATGGAAACCTTAAAGATTGCCCTGCTGACCACCGCCAACTTTTTCCATCCCAGAGTCTCAGAGTCAATGGGTACATGCACGATAACATCTCCACGCGTGTGGGTTGGAAGATGAGCTATGGAAGATGAGCTATGAGCTATGGTGCCCTACTAATCACCGCCAACTTTTTCCATCCCAGAGTCTCAGAGTCAATGGGTACATGCACGATAACATCACCACCCGTGTGGGTTGGAAGATGAGCCATGGAAGATGAGCTATGAGCTATGGTGCCCTACTAATCACCGCCAACTTTTTCCAGAAAATGAGCTATGGAATATGAGCTATGAGCTATGGTGCCCTACTAATCACCGCCAACTTTTTCCATCCCAGAGTCTTAGAGTCAATGGGTACATGCACGATAACACCTCTTTACGCGTGTGGGTTGGAAGATGAGCTATGAGCTATGGTGCCCTACTAATCACCGCCAACTTTTTCCATCCCAGAGTCTTAGAGTCAATGGGTACATGCACGATAACATCTCCACGCGTGTGGGTTGGAAGATGAGCTATGGAAGATGAGCTATGAGCTATGGTGCCCTATTAATCACCGCCAACTTTTTCCATCCCAGAGTCTTAGAGTCAATAGGTACATGCACGATAACATCTCCACGCGTGTGGGTTGGCAGATGAGCTATGGAAGATGAGCTATGAGCTATGGTGCCCTACTAATCACCACCAACTTTTTCCATCCCAGAGTCTCAGAGTCAATGGGTACATGCACGATAACATCACCACCCGTGTGGGTTGGAAGATGAGCTATGGAAAATGAGCTATGAGCTATGGTGCCCTACTAATCACCGCCAACTTTTTCCATCCCAGAGTCTCAGAGTCAATGGGTACATGCACGATAACATCTCCACGCGTGTGGGTTGGAAGATGAGCTATGGAAAATGAGCTATGAGCTATGGTGGCCTACTAATCACCGCCAACTTTTTCCATCCCAGAGTCTCGGAGTCAATAGGTACATGCACTATAACATCTCCACGCGTGTGGGTTGGAAGATGAGCTATGGAAGATGAGCTATGAGCTATGGTGCCCTACAAATCACCGCCAACTTTTTCCAACCCAGAGTCTTAGAGTCAATGGGTACATGCACGATAACATCTCCACGCGCGTGGGTTGGAAGATGAGCTATGGAAGATGAGCTATGAGCTATGGTGCCCTACTAATCACCGCCAACTTTTTCCATCCCAGAGTCTTAGAGTCAATGGGTACATGCACGATAACATCTCCACGCGTGTGGGTTGGAAGATGAGCTATGAGCTATGGTGCCCAACTAATCACCGCCAACTTTTTCCATCCCAGAGTCTCAGAGTCAATGGGTACATACACGATAACATCTCCACGCGTGTGGGTTGGAAGATGAGCTATGAGCTATGGTGCCCTACTAATCACCGCCAACTTTTTCCATCCCAGAGTCTCAGAGTCAATGGGTACATGCACGATAACATCTCCACGCGTGTGGGTTAGAAGATGGGCTATGGAAGATGAGCTATGAGCTATGGTGCCCTACTAATCACCGCCAACTTTTTCCATCCCAGAGCCTCAGAGTCAATGGGTACATGCACGATAACATCACCACCCGTGTGGGTTGGAAGATGAGTTATGGAAGATGAGCTATGAGCTATGGTGCCCTACTAATCACCGCCAACTTTTTCCATCCCAGAGTCTCAGAGTCAGTAGCTACATGCGCGATAACATCTCCACGCGTGTGGGTTGGAAGATGAGCTATGGAAGATGAGCTATGAGCTATGGTGCCCTACTAATCACCGCCAACTTTTTCCATCCCAGAGTCTCAGAGTCAATGGGTACATGCACGATAACATCTCCACGCGTGTTGGTTGGAAGATGAGCTATGGAAAATGAGCTATGAGCTATGGTGCCCTACTAATCACCGCCAACTTTTTCCATCCCAGAGTCTCAGAGTCAGTGGCTACATGCACGATAACATCTCCACGCGTGTGGGTTGGAAAATGAGCTATGGAAGATGAGCTATGAGCTATGGTGCCCTACTAATCACCGCCAACTTTTTCTATCCCAGAGTCTCAGAGTCAATGGGTACATGCACGATAACATCTCCACGCGTGTGGGTTGGAAGATGAGCTATGGAAGATGAGCTATGAGCTATGGTGCCCTACTAATCACCGCTAACTTTTTCCATCCCAGAGTCTCAGAGTCAATGGGTACATGCACGATAACATCTCCACGCGTGTGGGTTGGAAGATGAGCTATGGAAGATGAGCTATGAGCTATGGTGCCCTACTAATCACCGCCAACTTTTTCCATCCGAGAGTCTCAGAGTCAATGGGTACATCCACGATAACATCTCCACGCGTGTGGGTTGGAAAATGAGCTATGGAAGATGAGCTATGAGCTATGGTGCCCTACTAATCACCGCCAACTTTTTCATCCCAGAGTCTCAGAGTCAATGGGTACATGCACGATAACATCTCCACGCGTGTGGGTTGGAAGATGAGCTATGGAAGATGAGCTATGAGCTATGGTGCCCTACGAATCACCGCCAACTTTTTCCATCCCAGAGTCTTAGAGTCAATGGGTACATGCACGGTAACATCTCCACGCGTGTGGGTTGGAAGATGAGCTATGGAAGATGAGCTATGAGCTATGGTGCCCCTACTAATCACCGCCAACTTTTTCCATCCCAGAGTCTTAGAGTCAATGGGTACATGCACGATAACATCACCACCCGTTTGGGTTGGAAGATGAGCTATGGAAACCTTCAAAATTGCCCTACTAATCACCGCCAACTTTTTCCATCCCAGAGTCTCAGAGTCAATGGGTACATGCACGATAACATCTCCACGCGTGTGGGTTGGAAGATGAGCTATGGAAGATGAGCTATGAGCTATGGTGCCCTACTAATCACCGCCAACTTTTTCCATCCCAGAGTCTCAGAGTCAATGGGTACATGCACGATAACATCACCACCCGTGTGGGGTTGGAAGATGAGCTATGGAAACCTTAAAGATTGCCCTGCTGACCACCGCCAACTTTTTCCATCCCAGAGTCTCAGAGTCAATGGGTACATGCACGATAACATCTCCACGCGTGTGGGTTGGAAGATGAGCTATGAGCTAATAGTGCCCTACTAATCACCGCCAACTTTTTCCATCCCAGAGTCTTAGAGTCAATGGGTACATGCACGATAACATCTCCACGCGTGTGGGTTGGAAGATGAGCTATGGAAGATGAGCTATGAGCTATGGTACCCTACTAATCACCGCCAACTTTTTCCATCCCAGAGTCTCAGAGTCAATGGGTACATGCACGATAACATCTCCACGCGTGTGGGTTGGAAGATGAGCTATGGAAGATGAGCTATGAGCTATGGTGCCCTACTAATCACCGCCAACTTTTTCTCTCCCAGAGTCTCAGAGTCAATAGGTACATGCACGATATCATCACCACCCGTGTGGATTGGAAAATAAGCTATGAAAACCTTCAAAATTGCCCTACTGACCACGGCCAACTTTTTCCATCCCAGAGTCTCAGAGTCAATGGGTACATGCACGATAACATCACCACCCGTGTGGGTTGGAAGATGAGCTATGGAAGATGAGCTATGGAAGATGAGCTATGAGCTATGGTGCCCTACTAATCACCGCCAGCTTTTTCCATCCCAGAGTCTTAGAGTCAATGGGTACATGCAGGATAACATCTCCACGCGTGCGGGTTTGAAGATGAGCTATGGAAGATGAGCTATGAGCTATGGTGCCCTACTAATCACCGCCAACTTTTTCCATCCCAGAGTCTCAGAGTCAATGGGTACATGCACGATAACATCTCCACGCGTGTGGGTTGGAAGATGAGCTATGGAAGATGAGCTATGAGCTATGGTTGCCCTACTAATCACCGCCAACTTTTTCCATCCCAGAGTCTCAGAGTCAATGGGTACATGCACGATAACATCACCACCCGTGTGGGTTGGAAGATGAGTTATGGAAGATGAGCTATGAGCTATGGTGCCCTACTAATCACCGCCAACTTTTTCCATCCCAGAGTCTTAGAGTCAATGGGTACATGCACGATAACATCTCCACGCGTGTGGGTTGGAAGATGAGCTATGGAAAATGAGCTTTGAGCTATGGTGCCCTACTAATCACCGCCAACTTTTTCCATCCCAGAGTCTCGGAGTCAATAGGTACATGCACTATAACATCTCCACGCGTGTGGGTTGGAAGATGAGCTATGGAAGATGAGCTATGGAAGATGAGCTATGAGCTATGGTGCCCTACTAATCACCGCCAACTTTTTCCATCCCAGAGTCTCAGAGTCAATGGGTACATCCACGATAACATCTCCACGCGTGTGGGTTGGAAAATGAGCTATGGAAGATGAGCTATGAGCTATGGTGCCCTACTAATCACCGCCAACTTTTTCCATCCCAGAGTCTCAGAGTCAATGGGTACATGCACGATAACATCACCACCCGTGTGGGTTGGAAGATGAGCTATGGAAAATGAGCTATGAGCTATGGTGCCCTACTAATCACCGCCAACTTTTCCATCCCAGAGTCTCAGAGTCAATGGGTACATGCACGATAACATCTCCACGCGTGTGGGTTGGAAGATGAGCTATGGAAAATGAGCTATGAGCTATGGTGGCCTACTAATCACCGCCAACTTTTTCCATCCCAGAGTCTCGGAGTCAATAGGTACATGCACTATAACATCTCCACGCGTGTGGGTTGGAAGATGAGCTATGGAAGATGAGCTATGAGCTATGGTGCCCTACAAATCACCGCCAACTTTTTCCAACCCAGAGTCTTAGAGTCAATGGGTACATGCACGATAACATCTCCACGCGTGTGGGTTGGAAGATGAGCTATGGAAGATGAGCTATGAGCTATGGTGCCCTACTAATCACCGCCAACTTTTTCCATCCCAGAGTCTTAGAGTCAATGGGTACATGCACGATAACATCTCCACGCGTGTGGGTTGGAAGATGAGCTATGAGCTATGGTGCCCAACTAATCACCGCCAACTTTTTCCATCCCAGAGTCTCAGAGTCAATGGGTACATACACGATAACATCTCCACGCGTGTGGGTTGGAAGATGAGCTATGAGCTATGGTGCCCTACTAATCACCGCCAACTTTTTTCCATCCCAGAGTCTCAGAGTCAATGGGTACATGCACGATAACATCTCCACGCGTGTGGGTTGGAAGATGAGCTATGGAAGATGAGCTATGAGCTATGGTGCCCTACTAATCACCGCCAACTTTTTCCATCCCAGAGTCTCAGAGTCAATGGGTACATCCACGATAACATCTCCACGCGTGTGGGTTGGAAAATGAGCTATGGAAGATGAGCTATGAGCTATGGTGCCCTACTAATCACCGCCAACTTTTTCCATCCCAGAGTCTCAGAGTCAATGGGTACATGCACGATAACATCACCACCCGTGTGGGTTGGAAGATGAGCTTATGGAAAATGAGCTATGAGCTATGGTGCCCTACTAATCACCGCCAACTTTTTCCATCCCAGAGTCTCAGAGTCAATGGGTACATGCACGATAACATCTCCACGCGTGTGGGTTGGAAGATGAGCTATGGAAAATGAGCTATGAGCTATGGTGCCCTACTAATCACCGCCAACTTTTTCCATCCCAGAGTCTCGGAGTCAATAGGTACATGCACTATAACATCTCCACGCGTGTGGGTTGGAAGATGAGCTATGGAAGATGAGCTATGAGCTATGGTGCCCTACAAATCACCGCCAACTTTTTCCAACCCAGAGTCTTAGAGTCAATGGGTACATGCACGATAACATCTCCACGCGTGTGGGTTGGAAGATGAGCTATGGAAGATGAGCTATGAGCTATGGTGCCCTACTAATCACCGCCAACTTTTTCCATCCCAGAGTCTTAGAGTCAATGGGTACATGCACGATAACATCTCCACGCGTGTGGGTTGGAAGATGAGCTATGAGCTATGGTGCCCAACTAATCACCGCCAACTTTTTCCATCCCAGAGTCTCAGAGTCAATGGGTACATACACGATAACATCTCCACGCGTGTGGGTTGGAAGATGAGCTATGAGCTATGGTGCCCTACTAATCACCGCCAACTTTTTCCATCCCAGAGTCTCAGAGTCAATGGGTACATGCACGATAACATCTCCACGCGTGTGGGTTAGAAGATGGGCTATGGAAGATGAGCTATGAGCTATGGTGCCCTACTAATCACCGCCAACTTTTTCCATCCCAGAGCCTCAGAGTCAATGGGTACATGCACGATAACATCACCACCCGTGTGGGTTGGAAGATGAGTTATGGAAGATGAGCTATGAGCTATGGTGCCCTACTAATCACCGCCAACTTTTTCCATCCCAGAGTCTCAGAGTCAGTAGCTACATGCACGATAACATCTCCACGCGTGTGGGTTGGAAGATGAGCTATGGAAGATGAGCTATGAGCTATGGTGCCCTACTAATCACCGCCAACTTTTTCCATCCCAGAGTCTCAGAGTCAATGGGTACATGCACGATAACATCTCCACGCGTGTTGGTTGGAAGATGAGCTATGGAAAATGAGCTATGAGCTATGGTGCCCTACTAATCACCGCCAACTTTTTCCATCCCAGAGTCTCAGAGTCAGTGGCTACATGCACGATAACATCTCCACGCGTGTGGGTTGGAAAATGAGCTATGGAAGATGAGCTATGAGCTATGGTGCCCTACTAATCACCGCCAACTTTTTCTATCCCAGAGTCTCAGAGTCAATGGGTACATGCACGATAACATCTCCACGCGTGTGGGTTGGAAGATGAGCTATGGAAGATGAGCTATGAGCTATGGTGCCCTACTAATCACCGCTAACTTTTTCCATCCCAGAGTCTCAGAGTCAATGGGTACATGCACGATAACATCTCCACGCGTGTGGGTTGGAAGATGAGCTATGGAAGATGAGCTATGAGCTATGGTGCCCTACTAATCACCGCCAACTTTTTCCATCCCAGAGTCTCAGAGTCAATGGGTACATCCACGATAACATCTCCACGCGTGTGGGTTGGAAAATGAGCTATGGAAGATGAGCTATGAGCTATGGTGCCCTACGAATCACCGCCAACTTTTTCCATCCCAGAGTCTTAGAGTCAATGGGTACATGCACGGTAACATCTCCACGCGTGTGGGTTGGAAGATGAGCTATGGAAGATGAGCTATGAGCTATGGTGCCCTACTAATCACCGCCAACTTTTTCCATCCCAGAGTCTTAGAGTCAATGGGTACATGCACGATAACATCACCACCCGTTTGGGTTGGAAGATGAGCTACGGAAACCTTCAAAATTGCCCTACTAATCACCGCCAACTTTTTCCATCCCAGAGTCTCAGAGTCAATGGGTACATGCACGATAACATCTCCACGCGTGTGGGTTGGAAGATGAGCTATGGAAGATGAGCTATGAGCTATGGTGCCCTACTAATCACCGCCAACTTTTTCCATCCCAGAGTCTCAGAGTCAATGGGTACATGCACGATAACATCACCACCCGTGTGGGTTGGAAGATGAGCTATGGAAACCTTAAAGATTGCCCTGCTGACCACCGCCAACTTTTTCCATCCCAGAGTCTCAGAGTCAATGGGTACATGCACGATAACATCTCCACGCGTGTGGGTTGGAAGATGAGCTATGAGCTATAGTGCCCTACTAATCACCGCCAACTTTTTCCATCCCAGAGTCTTAGAGTCAATGGGTACATGCACGATAACATCTCCACGCGTGTGGGTTGGAAGATGAGCTATGGAAGATGAGCTATGAGCTATGGTACCCTACTAATCACCGCCAACTTTTTCCATCCCAGAGTCTCAGAGTCAATGGGTACATGCACGATAACATCTCCACGCGTGTGGGTTGGAAGATGAGCTATGGAAGATGAGCTATGAGCTATGGTGCCCTACTAATCACCGCCAACTTTTTCTCTCCCAGAGTCTCAGAGTCAATAGGTACATGCACGATATCATCACCACCCGTGTGGATTGGAAAATAAGCTATGAAAACCTTCAAAATTGCCCTACTGACCACGGCCAACTTTTTCCATCCCAGAGTCTCAGAGTCAATGGGTACATGCACGATAACATCACCACCCGTGTGGGTTGGAAGATGAGCTATGGAAGATGAGCTATGAGCTATGGTGCCCTACTAATCACCGCCAGCTTTTTCCATCCCAGAGTCTTAGAGTCAATGGGTACATGCAGGATAACATCTCCACGCGTGCGGGTTTGAAGATGAGCTATGGAAGATGAGCTATGGAAGATGAGCTATGAGCTATGGTGCCCTACTAATCACCGCCAACTTTTTCCATCCCAGAGTCTCAGAGTCAATGGGTACATGCACGATAACATCTCCACGCGTGTGGGTTGGAAGATAAGCTATGGAAGATGAGCTATGAGCTATGGTGCCCTACTAATCACCGCCAACTTTTTCCATCCCAGAGTCTCAGAGTCAATGGGTACATGCATGATAACATCTCCACGCGTGTGGGTTGGAAGATGAGCTATGGAAGATGAGCTATGAGCTATGGTGCCCTACTAATCACCGCCAACTTTTTCCATCCCAGAGTCTTAGAGTCAATGGGTACATGCAGGATAACATCTCCACGCGTGTGGGTTTGAAGATGAGCTATGAGCTATGGTGCCCTACTAATCACCGCCAACTTTTTCCATCCCAGAGTCTCAGAGTCAGTGGCTACATGCACGATAACATCTCCACGCGTGTGGGTTGGAAGATGAGCTATGCAAACCTTCAAAATTGCCCTACTAATCACCGCCAACTTTTTCCATCCCAGAGTCTTAGAGTGAATGGGTACATGCACGATAACATCTCCACGCGTGTGGGTTGGAAGATGAGCTATGGAAACCTTGAAAATTGCCCTACTGACCACCGCCAACTTTTTCCATCCCAGAGTCTCAGGTCAATGGGTACATGCACGATAACATCTCCACGCGTGTGGGTTGGAAAATGAGCTATGGAAGATGAGCTATGAGCTATGGTGCCCTACTAATCACCGCCAACTTTTTCCATCCCAGAGTCTCAGAGTCAATGGGTACATGCACGATAACATCTCCACGCGTGTGGGTTGGAAGATGAGCTATGGAAGATGAGCTATGAGCTATGGTGCCCTACTAATCACCGCCAACTTTTTCCATCCCAGAGTCTTAGAGTCAATGGGTACATGCACGAAAACATCTCCACGCGTGTGGGTTGGAAGATGAGCTATGGAAGATGAGCTATGGAAGATGAGCTATGAGCTATGTGCCCTACTAATCACCGCCAACTTTTTCCATCCCAGAGTCTCAGAGTCAATGGGTACATGCACGATAACATCTCCACGCGTGTGGGTTGGAAGATGAGCTATGAGCTATGGTGCCCTACTAATCACCGCCAACTTTTTCCATCCCAGAGTCTCAGAGTCAATGGGTACATGCACGATAACATCTCCACGCGTGTGGGTTGGTAAATGAGCCATGGAAGATGAGCTATGAGCTATGGTGCCCTACTAATCACCGCCAACTTTTTCCATCCCAGAGTCTCAGAGTCAATGGGTACATGCACGATAACATCTCCACGCGTGTGGGTTGGAAGATGAGCTATGGAAGATGAGCTATGAGCTATGGTGCCCTACTAATCACCGCCAACTTTTTCCATCCCAGAGTCTCAGAGTCAATGGGTACATGCACGATAACATCACCACCCGTGTGGGTTGGAAGATGAGCTATGGAAACCTTAAAGATTGCCCTGCTGACCACCGCCAACTTTTTCCATCCCAGAGTCTTAGAGTCAATAGGTACATGCACGATAACATCTCCACGAGTGTGGGTTGGAAGATGAGCTATGGAAGATGAGCTATGAGCTATGGTGCCCTACTAATCACCGCCAACTTTTTCCATCCCAGAGTCTCAGAGTCAATGGGTACATGCACGATAACATCACCACGCGTGTGGGTTGGAAGATGAGCTATGAGCTATGGTGCCCTACTAATCACCGCCAACTTTTTCCATCCCAGAGTCTCAGAGTCAATGGGTACATGCACGATAACAGCTCCACGCGTGTGGGTTGGAAGATGAGCTATGGAAGATGAGCTATGAGCTATGGTGCCCTACTAATCACCGCCAACTTTTTCCATCCCAGAGTCTCAGAGTCAATGGGTACATGCACGATAACATCTACACGCGAGTGGGTTGGAAGATGAGCTATGAGCTACGGTGCCCTACTAATCACCGCCAACTTTTTCCATCCCACAGTCTTAAAGTCATTGGGTACATGCACGATAACATCTCCACGCGTGTGGGTTGGCAGATGAGCTATGGAAGATGAGCTATGAGCTATGGTGCCCTACTAATCACCGCCAACTTTTTCCATCCCAGAGTCTCAGAGTCAATGGGTACATGCACGATAACATCTCCACGCGTGTGGGTTGGAAGATGAGCTATGGAAGATGAGCTATGAGCTATGGTGCCCTACTAATCACCGCCAACTTTTTCCATCCCAGAGTCTCAGAGTCAATGGGTACATCCACGATAACATCTCCACGCGTGTGGGTTGGAAAATGAGCTATGGAAGATGAGCTATGAGCTATGGTGCCCTACTAATCACCGCCAACTTTTTCCATCCCAGAGTCTCAGAGTCAATGGGTACATGCACGATAACATCTCCACGCGTGTGGGTTGGAAGATGAACTATGGAAGATGAGCTATGAGCTATGGTGCCCTACGAATCACCGCCAACTTTTTCCATCCCAGAGTCTTAGAGTCAATGGGTACATGCACGATAACATCTCCACGCGTGTGGGTTGGAAGATGAGCTATGGAAGATGAGCTATGAGCTATGGTGCCCTACTAATCACCGCCAACTTTTTCCATCCCAGAGTCTTAGAGTCAATGGGTACATGCACGATAACATCACCACCCGTGTGGGTTGGAAGATGAGCTATGGAAACCTTAAAAATTGCCCTACTAATCACCGCCAACTTTTTCCATCCCAGAGTCTCAGAGTCAATGGGTACATGCACGATAACATCTCCACGCGTGTGGGTTGGAAGATGAGCTATGGAAGATGAGCTATGAGCTATGGTGCCCTACTAATCACCGCCAACTTTTTCCATCCCAGAGTCTCAGAGTCAATGGGTACATGCACGATAACATCAACACCCGTGTGGGTTGGAAGATGAGCTATGGAAACCTTAAAGATTGCCCTGCTGACCACCGCCAACTTTTTCCATCCCAGAGTCTCAGAGTCAATGGGTACATGCACGATAACATCTCCACGCGTGTGGGTTGGAAGATGAGCTATGAGCTATAGTGCCCTACTAATCACCGCCAACTTTTTCAATCCCAGAGTCTTAGAGTCAATGGGTACATGCACGATAACATCTCCACGCGTGTGGGTTGGAAGATGAGCTATGGAAGATGAGCTATGAGCTATGGTACCCTACTAATCACCGCCAACTTTTTCCATCCCAGAGTCTCAGAGTCAATGGGTACATGCACGATAACATCTCCACGCGTGTGGGTTGGAAGATGAGCTATGGAAGATGAGCTATGAGCTATGGTGCCCTACTAATCACCGCCAACTTTTTCCATCCCAGAGTCTCAGAGTCAATAGGTACATGCACGATATCATCACCACCCGTGTGGATTGGAAAATGAGCTATGAAAACCTTCAAAATTGCCCTACTGACCACGGCCAACTTTTTCCATCCCAGAGTCTCAGAGTCAATGGGTACATGCACGATAACATCACCACCCGTGTGGGTTGGAAGATGAGCTATGGAAGATGAGCTATGAGCTATGGTGCCCTACTAATCACCGCCAAATTTTTCCATCCCAGAGTCTTAGAGTCAATGGGTACATGCAGGATAACATCTCCACGCGTGTGGGTTTGAAGATGAGCTATGAGCTATGGTGCCCTACTAATCACCGCCAACTTTTTCCATCCCAGAGTCTCAGAGTCAATGGGTACATGCACGATAACATCTCCACGCGTGTGGGTTGGAAGATGAGCTATGAGCTATAGTGCCCTACTAATCACCGCCAACTTTTTCCATCCCAGAGTCTTAGAGTCAATGGGTACATGCACGATAACATCTCCACGCGTGTGGGTTGGAAGATGAGCTATGAGCTATGGTACCCTACTAATCACCGCCAACTTTTTCCATCCCAGAGTCTCAGAGTCAATGGGTACATGCACGATAACATCTCCACGCGTGTGGGTTGGAAGATGAGCTATGGAAGATGAGCTATGAGCTATGGTGCCCTACTAATCACCGCCAACTTTTTCTATCCCAGAGTCTCAGAGTCAATAGGTACATGCACGATATCATCACCACCCGTGTGGATTGGAAAATAAGCTATGAAAACCTTCAAAATTGCCCTACTGACCACGGCCAACTTTTTCCATCCCAGAGTCTCAGAGTCAATGGGTACATGCACGATAACATCACCACCCGTGTGGGTTGGAAGATGAGCTATGGAAGATGAGCTATGGAAGATGAGCTATGAGCTATGGTGAACTACTAATCACCGCCAGCTTTTTCCATCCCAGAGTCTTAGAGTCAATGGGTACATGCAGGATAACATCTCCACGCGTGCGGGTTTGAAGATGAGCTATGGAAGATGAGCTATGAGCTATGGTGCCCTACTAATCACCGCCAACTTTTTCCATCCCAGAGTCTCAGAGTCAATGGGTACATGCACGATAACATCTCCACGCGTGTGGGTTGGAAGATGAGCTATGGAAGATGAGCTATGAGCTATGGTGCCCTACTAATCACCGCCAACTTTTTCCATCCCAGAGTCTCAGAGTCAATGGGTACATGCATGATAACATCTCCACGCGTGTGGGTTGGAAGATGAGCTATGGAAGATGAGCTATGAGCTATGGTGCCCTACTAATCACCGCCAACTTTTTCCATCCCAGAGTCTCAGAGTCAATGGGTACATGCACGATAACATCACCACCCGTGTGGGTTGGAAGATGAGCTATGGGAGATGAGCTATGAGCTATGGTGCCCTACTAATCACCGCCAACTTTTTCCATCCCAGAGTCTCAGAGTCAGTGGCTACATGCACGATAACATCTCCACGCGTGTGGGTTGGAAGATGAGCTATGCAAACCTTCAAAATTGCCCTACTAATCACCGCCAACTTTTTCCATCCCAGAGTCTTAGAGTGAATGGGTACTTGCACGATAACATCACCACCCGTGTGGATTGGAAAATGAGCTATGAAAACCTTCAAAATTGCCCTACTGACCACGGCCAACTTTTTCCATCCCAGAGTCTCAGAGTCAATGGGTACATGCACGATAACATCACCACCCGTGTGGGTTGGAAGATGAGCTATGGAAGATGAGCTATGAGCTATGGTGCCCTACTAATCACCGCCAACTTTTTCCATCCCAGAGTCTTAGAGTCAATGGGTACATGCAGGATAACATCTCCACGCGTGTGGGTTTGAAGATGAGCTATGAGCTATGGTGCCCTACTAATCACCGCCAACTTTTTCCATCCCAGAGTCTCAGAGTCAATGGGTACATGCACGATAACATCTCCACGCGTGTGGGTTGGAAGATGAGCTATGAGCTATAGTGCCCTACTAATCACCGCCAACTTTTTCCATCCCAGAGTCTTAGAGTCAATGGGTACATGCACGATAACATCTCCACGCGTGTGGGTTGGAAGATGAGCTATGAGCTATGGTACCCTACTAATCACCGCCAACTTTTTCCATCCCAGAGTCTCAGAGTCAATGGGTACATGCACGATAACATCAACACCCGTGTGGGTTGGAAGATGAGCTATGGAAACCTTAAAGATTGCCCTGCTGACCACCGCCAACTTTTTCCATCCCAGAGTCTCAGAGTCAATGGGTACATGCACGATAACATCTCCACGCGTGTGGGTTGGAAGATGAGCTATAAGCTATAGTGCCCTACTAATCACCGCCAACTTTTTCAATCCCAGAGTCTTAGAGTCAATGGGTACATGCACGATAACATCTCCACGCGTGTGGGTTGGAAGATGAGCTATGGAAGATGAGCTATGAGCTATGGTACCCTACTAATCACCGCCAACTTTTTCCATCCCAGAGTCTCAGAGTCAATGGGTACATGCACGATAACATCTCCACGCGTGTGGGTTGGAAGATGAGCTATAAGCTATGGTGCCCTACTAATCACCGCCAACTTTTTCCATCCCAGAGTCTCAGAGTCAATAGGTACATGCACGATATCATCACCACCCGTGTGGATTGGAAAATGAGCTATGAAAACCTTCAAAATTGCCCTACTGACCACGGCCAACTTTTTCCATCCCAGAGTCTCAGAGTCAATGGGTACATGCACGATAACATCACCACCCGTGTGGGTTGGAAGATGAGCTATGGAAGATGAGCTATGAGCTATGGTGCCCTACTAATCACCGCCAACTTTTTCCATCCCAGAGTCTTAGAGTCAATGGGTACATGCAGGATAACATCTCCACGCGTGTGGGTTTGAAGATGAGCTATGGAAGATGAGCTATGAGCTATGGTGCCCTACTAATCACCGCCAACTTTTTCCATCCCAGAGTCTCAGAGTCAATGGGTACATGCACGATAACATCACCACCCGTGTGGGTTGGAAGATGAGCTATGGGAGATGAGCTATGAGCTATGGTGCCCTACTAATCACCGCCAACTTTTTCCATCCCAGAGTCTCACAGTCAGTGGCTACATGCA
Organism: Eristalis arbustorum; assembly: GCA_916610145.1. Lineage (NCBI taxonomy): Eukaryota > Metazoa > Arthropoda > Insecta > Diptera > Syrphidae > Eristalis > Eristalis arbustorum. The sequence continues at coordinate 53,010 of CAKAIZ010000338.1, read as the reverse complement.
CGATAACATCTCCACGCGTGTGGGTTTGAAGATGAGCTATGCAAACCTTCAAAATTGCCCTACTAATCACCGCCAACTTTGTCCATCCCAGAGTCTTAGAGTCAATGGGTACTTGCACGATAACATCTCCACGCGTGTGGGTTGGAAGATGAGCTATGGAAACCTTAAAAATTGCCCTACTGACCACCGCCAACTTTTTCCATCCCAGAGTCTCAGAGTCAATGGGTACATGCACGATAACATCTCCACGCGTGTGGGTTGGAAAATGAGCTATGGAAGATGAGCTATGAGCTATGGTGCCCTACTAATCACCGCCAACTTTTTCCATCCCAGAGTCTCAGAGTCAATGGGTACATGCACGATAATATCTCCACGCGTGTGGGTTGGAAGATGAGCTATGGAAGATGAGCTATGAGCTATGGTGCCCTACTAATCACCGCCAACTTTTTCCATCCCAGAGTCTTAGAGTCAATGGGTACATGCACGATAACATCTCCAAGCGTGTGGGTTGGAAGATGAGCTATGGAAGATGAGCTATGAGCTATGGTGCCCTACTAATCACCGCCAACTTTTTCCATCCCAGAGTCTCAGAGTCAATGGGTACATGCACGATAACATCTCCACGCGTGTAGGTTGGAAGATGAGCTATGGAAGATGAGCTATGAGCTATGGTGCCCTACTAACCACCGCCAACTTTTTCCATCCCAGAGTCTCAGGGTCAATGGGTACATGCACGATAACATCTCTACGCGTGTGGGTTGGAAAATGAGCTATGGAAGATGAGCTATGAGCTATGGTGCCCTACTAATCACCGCCAACTTTTTCCATCCCAGAGTCTCAGAGTCAATGGGTACATGCACGATAACATCTCCACGCGTGTGGGTTGGAAGATGAGCTATGGAAGATGAGCTATGAGCTATGGTGCCCTACTAATCACCGCCAACTTTTTCCATCCCAGAGTCTCAGAGTCAATGGGTACATGCACGATAACATCACCACCCGTGTGGGTTGGAAGATGAGCTATGGGAGATGAGCTATGAGCTATGGTGCCCTACTAATCACCGCCAACTTTTTCCATCCCAGAGTCTCACAGTCAGTGGCTACATGCACGATAACATCTCCACGCGTGTGGGTTGGAAGATGAGCTATGCAAACCTTCAAAATTGCCCTACAAATCACCGCCAACTTTGTCCATCCCAGAGTCTTAGAGTCAATGGGTACTTGCACGATAACATCTCCACGCGTTTGGGTTGGAAGATGAGCTATGGAAACCTTAAAAATTGCCCTACTGACCACCGCCAACTTTTTCCATCCCAGAGTCTCAGAGTCAATGGGTACATGCACGATAACATCTCCACGCGTGTGGGTTGGAAAATGAGCTATGGAAGATGAGCTATGAGCTATGGTGCCCTACTAATCACCGCCAACTTTTTCCATCCCAGAGTCTCAGAGTCAATGGGTACATGCACGATAACATCTCCACGCGTGTGGGTTGGAAGATGAGCTATGGAAGATGAGCTATGAGCTATGGTGCCCTACTAATCACCGCCAACTTTTTCCATCCCAGAGTCTTAGAGTCAATGGGTACATGCACGATAACATCTCCAAGCGTGTGGGTTGGAAGATGAGCTATGGAAGATGAGCTATGAGCTATGGTGCCCTACTAATCACCGCCAACTTTTTCCATCCCAGAGTCTCAGAGTCAATGGGTACATGCACGATAACATCTCCACGCGTGTAGGTTGGAAGATGAGCTATGGAAGATGAGCTATGGAAGATGAGCTATGAGCTATGGTGCCCTACTAATCACCGCCAACTTTTTCCATCCCAGAGTCTCAGAGTCAATGGGTACATGCACGATAACATCTCTACGCGTGTGGGTTGGAAAATGAGCTATGGAAGATGAGCTATGAGCTATGGTGCCCTACTAATCACCGCCAACTTTTTCCATCCCAGAGTCTCAGAGTCAATGGGTACATGCACGATAACATCTCCACGCGTGTGGGTTGGAAGATGAGCTATGGAAGATGAGCTATGAGCTATGGTGCCCTACTAATCACCGCCAACTTTTTCCATCCCAGAGTCTCAGAGTCAATGGGTACATGCACGATAACATCACCACCCGTGTGGGTTGGAAGATGAGCTATGGAAACCTTAAAGATTGCCCTGCTGACCACCGCCAACTTTTTCCATCCCAGAGTCTTAGAGTCAATAGGTACATGCACGATAACATCTCCACGCGTGTGGGTTGGAAGATGAGCTATGAGCTATGGTGCCCTACTAATCACCGCCAACTTTTTCCATCCCAGAGTCTCAGAGTCAATGGGTACATGCACGATAACATCACCACGCGTGTGGGTTGGAAAATGAGCTATGGAAACCTTAAAAATTGCCCTAATGACCACGGTCAACTTTTTCCATCCCAGAGTCTCAGAGTCAATGGGTACATGCACGATAACATCACCACCCGTGTGGGTTGGAAGATGAGCCATGGAAGATGAGCTATGAGCTATGGTGCCCTTCTAATCACCGCCAACTTTTTCCATCCCAGAGACTTAGAGTCAATGGGTACATGCACGATAACATCTCCACGCGTGTGGGTTGGAAGATGAGCTATGGAAGATGAGCTATGGTGCCCTACTAATCACCGCCAACTTTTTCCATCCCAGAGTCTCAGAGTCAATGGGTACATGCACGATAACATCACCACGCGTGTGGGTTGGAAAATGAGCTATGGAAACCTTAAAAATTGCCCTAATGACCACGGCCAACTTTTTCCATCCCAGAGTCTCAGAGTCAATGGGTACATGCACGATAACATCACCACCCGTGTGGGTTGGAAGATGAGCTATGGAAGATGAGCTATGAGCTATGGTGCCCTTCTAATCACCGCCAACTATTTCCATCCCAGAGTCTCAGAGTCAATGGGTACATGCACGATAACATCACCACGCGTGTGGGTTGGAAAATGAGCTATGGAAACCTTAAAAATTGCCCTACTGACCACGGCCAACTTTTTCCATCCCAGAGTCTTAGATTCAATGGGTACATGCACGATAACATCACCACCCGTGTGGGTTGGAAGATGAGCTATGGAAGATGAGCTATGAGCTATGGTGCCCTACTAATCACCGCCAACTTTTTCCATCCCAGAGTCTCAGAGTCAATGGGTACATGCACGATAACATCACCACCCGTGTGGGTTTGAAGATGAGCTATGGAAACCTTCAAAATTGCCCTACTAATCACCGCCAACTTTTTCCATCCCAGAGACTTAGAGTCAATGGGTACATGCACGATAACATCTCCACGCGTGTGGGTTGGAAGATGAGCTATGGAAGATGAGCTATGGTGCCCTACTAATCACCGCCAACTTTTTCCATCCCAGAGTCTCAGAGTCAATGGGTACATGCACGATAACATCACCACGCGTGTGGGTTGGAAAATGAGCTATGGAAACCTTAAAAATTGCCCTACTGACCACGGCCAACTTTTTCCATCCCAGAGTCTCAGAGTCAATGGGTACATGCACGATAACATCACCACCCGTGTGGGTTGGAAGATGAGCTATGGAAGATGAGCTATGAGCTATGGTGCCCTACTAATCACCACCAACTTTTTCCATCCCAGAGTCTCCGAGTCAATGGGTACATGCACGATAACATCACCACGCGTGTGGGTTGGAAGATGAGCTATGAGCTATGGTGCCCTACTAATCACCGCCAACTTTTTCCATCCCAGAGTCTCAGAGTCAATGGGTACATGCACGATAACATCTCCCACGCGTGTGGGTTGGAAGATGAGCTATGAGCTATGGTGCCCTACTAATCACCGCCAACTTTTTCAATCCCAGAGTCTCAGAGTCAATGGGTACATGCACGATAACATCTCCACGCGTGTGGGTTGGAAGATGAGCTATGGAAGATGAGCTATGAGCTATGGTGCCCTACTAATCACCGCCAACTTTTTCCATCCCACAGTCTTAGAGTTATTGGGTACATGCACGATAACATCTCCACGCGTGTGGGTTGGAAGATGAGCTATGGAAGATGAGCTATGAGCTATGGTGCCCTACTAATCACCGCCAACTTTTTCCATCCCAGAGTCTCAGAGTCAATGGGTACATCCACGATAACATCTCCACGCGTGTGGGTTGGAAAATGAGCTATGGAAGATGAGCTATGAGCTATGGTGCCCTACATGCACGATAACATCTCCACGCGTGTGGATTGGAAGATGAGCTATAGAAGATGAGCTATGAGCTATGGTGCCCTACGAATCACCGCCAACTTTTTCCATCCCAGAGTCTTAGAGTCAATGGGTACATGCACGATAACATCTCCACGCGTGTGGGTTGGAAGATGAGCTATGGAAGATGAGCTATGAGCTATGGTGCCCTACTAATCACCGCCAACTTTTTCCATCCCAGAGTCTTAGAGTCAATGGGTACATGCACGATAACATCACCACCCGTGTGGGTTGGAAGATGAGCTATTGAAACCTTCAAAATTGCGCTACTAATCACCGCCAACTTTTTCCATCCCAGAGTCTCAGAGTCAATGGGTACATGCACGATAACATCTCCACGCGTGTGGGTTGGAAGATGAGCTATGGAAGATGAGCTATGAGCTATGGTGCCCTACTAATCACCGCCAACTTTTTCCATCCCAGAGTCTCAGAGTCAATGGGTACATGCACGATAACATCACCACCCGTGTGGGTTGGAAGATGAGCTATGGAAACCTTAAAGATTGCCCTGCTGACCACCGCCAACTTTTTCCATCCCAGAGTCTCAGAGTCAATGGGTACATGCACGATAACATCACCACCCGTGTGGGTTGGAAGATGAGCTATGGAAACCTTAAAGATTGCCTGCTGACCACCGCCAACTTTTTCCATCCCAGAGTCTCAGAGTCAATGGGTACATGCACGATAACATTTCCACGCGTGTGGGTTGGAAGATGAGCTATGAGCTATAGTGCCCTACTAATCACCGCCAACTTTTTCCATCCCAGAGTCTTAGAGTCAATGGGTACATGCACGATAACATCTCCACGCGTGTGGTTTGGAAGATGAGCTATGGAAGATGAGCTATGAGCTATGGTACCCTACTAATCACCGCCAACTTTTTCCATCCCAGAGTCTCAGAGTCAATGCGTACATGCACGATAACATCTCCACGCGTGTGGGTTGGAAGATGAGCTATGGAAGATGAGCTATGAGCTATGGTGCCCTACTAATCACCGCCAACTTTTTCCATCCCAGAGTCTCAGAGTCAATAGGTACATGCACGATATCATCACCACCCGTGTGGATTGGAAAATGAGCTATGAAAACCTTCAAAATTGCCCTACTGACCACGGCCAACTTTTTCCATCCCAGAGTCTCAGAGTCAATGGGTACATGCACGATAACATCACCACCCGTGTGGGTTGGAAGATGAGCTATGGAAGATGAGCTATGGAAGATGAGCTATGAGCTATGGTGCCCTACTAATCACCGCCAACTTTTTCCATCCCAGAGTCTCAGAGTCAATGGGTACATGCACGATAACATCACCACCCGTGTGGGTTGGAAGATGAGCTATGGAAACCTTAAAGATTGCCCTGCTGACCACCGCCAACTTTTTCCATCCCAGAGTCTTAGAGTCAATAGGTACATGCACGATAACATCTCCACGCGTGTGGGTTGGAAGATGAGCTATGAGCTATGGTGCCCTACTAATCACCGCCCACCTTTTTCCATCCCAGAGTCTCAGAGTCAATGGGTACATGCACGATAACATCACCACGCGTGTGGGTTGGAAAATGAGCTATGGAAACCTTAAAAATTGCCCCTAATGACCACGGTCAATCTTTTTCCATCCCAGAGTCTCAGAGTCAATGGGTACATGCACGATAACATCACCACCCGTGTGGGTTGGAAGATGAGCTATGGAAGATGAGCTATGGAAGATGAGCTATGGAAGATGAGCTATTGAAGATGAGCTATGAGCTATGCTGCCCTTCTAATCACCGCCAACTTTTTCCATCCCAGAGTCTCAGAGTCAATGGATACATGCACGATAACATCACCACGCGTGTGGGTTGGAAAATGAGCTATGGAAACCTTAAAAATTGCCCTACTGACCACGGCCAACTTTTTCCATCCCAGAGTCTCAGAGTCAATGGGTACATGCACGATAACATCACCACCCGTGTGGGTTGGAAGATGAGCTATGGAAGATGAGCTATGAGCTATGGTGCCCTACTAATCACCGCCAACTTTTTCCATCCCAGAGTCTCAGAGTCAATGGGTACATGCACGATAACATCACCACCCGTGTGGGTTGGAAGATGAGCTATGGAAACCTTCAAAATTGCCCTACTAATCACCGCCAACTTTTTCCATCCCAGAGACTTAGAGTCAATGGGTACATGCACGATAACATCTCCACGCGTGTGGGTTGGAAGATGAGCTATGGAAACCTTAAAAATTGCCCTACTGACCACGGCCAACTTTTTCCATCCCAGAGTCTCAGAGTCAATGGGTACATGCACGATAACATCACCACCCGTGTGGGTTGGAAGATGAGCTATGGAAGATGAGCTATGAGCTATGGTGCCCTACTATACACCGCCAACTTTTTCCATCCCAGAGTCTCAGAGTCAATGGGTACATGCACGATAACATCACCACCCGTGTGGGTTTGAAGATGAGCTATGGAAACCTTCAAAATTGCCCTACTAATCACCGCCAACTTTTTTTATCCGAGAGACTTAGAGTCAATGGGTACATGCACGATAACATCTCCACGCGTGTGGGTTGGAAGATGAGCTATGGAAGATGAGCTATGAGCTATGGTGCCCTACTAATCACCGCCAACTTTTTCCATCCCAGAGTCTCAGAGTCAATGGGTACATGCACGATAACATCACCACGCATGTGTGTTGGAAAATGAGCTATGGAAACCTTAAAAATTGCCCTACTGACCACGGCCAACTTTTTCCATCCCAGAGTCTCAGAGTCAATGGGTACATGCACGATAACATCACCACCCGTGTGGGTTGGAAGATGAGCTATGAGCTATGGTGCCCTACTAATCACCGCCAACTTTTTCCATCCCAGAGTCTCCGAGTCAATGGGTACATGCACGATAGCATCACCACGCGTGTGGGTTGGAAGATGAGCTATGAGCTATGGTGCCCTACTAATCACCGCCAACTTTTTCCATCCCAGAGTCTCAGAGTCAATGGGTACATGCACGATAACAGCTCCACGCGTGTGGGTTGGAAGATGAGCTATGAGCTATGGTGCCCTACTAATCACCGCCAACTTTTTCAATCCCAGAGTCTCAGAGTCAATGGGTACATGCACGATAACATCTCCACGCGTGTGGGTTGGAAGATGAGCTATGGAAGATGAGCTATGAGCTATGGTGCCCTACTAATCACCGCCAACTTTTTCCATCCCACAGTCTTAGAGTCATTGGGTACATGCACGATAACATCTCCACGCGTGTGGGTTGGAAGATGAGCTATGGAAGATGAGCTATGAGCTATGGTGCCCTACTAATCACCGCCAACTTTTTCCATCCCAGAGTCTCAGAGTCAATGGGTACATGCACGATAACATCTCCACGCGTGTGGGTTGGAAGATGAGCTATGGAAGATGAGCTATGAGCTATGGTGCCCTACGAATCACCGCCAACTTTTTCCATCCCAGAGTCTTAGAGTCAATGGGTACATGCACGATAACATCTCCACGCGTGTGGGTTGGAAGATGAGCTATGAGCTATGGTGCCCTACTAATCACCGCCAACTTTTTCCATCCCAGAGTCTTAGAGTCAATGGGTACATGCACGATAACATCACCACCCGTGTGGGTTGGCAGATGAGCTATGGAAACCTTCAAAATTGCGCTACTAATCACCGCCAACTTTTTCCATCCCAGAGTCAATGGGTACATGCACGATAACATCTCCACGCGTGTGGGTTGGAAGATGAGCTATGGTAGATGAGCTATGAGCTATGGTGCCCTACTTATCACCGCCAACTTTTTCCATCCCAGAGTCTCAGAGTCAATGGGTACATGCACGATAACATCACCACCCGTGTGGGTTGGAAGATGAGCTATGGAAACCTTAAAGATTGCCCTGCTGACCACCGCCAACTTTTTCCATCCCAGAGTCTCAGAGTCAATGGGTACATGCACGATAACATTTCCACGCGTGTGGGTTGGAAGATGAGCTATGAGCTATAGTGCCCTACTAATCACCGCCAACTTTTTCCATCCCAGAGTCTTAGAGTCAATGGGTACATGCACGATAACATCTCCACGCGTGTGGGTTGGAAGATGAGCTATGGAAGATGAGCTATGAGCTATGGTACCCTACTAATCACCGCCAACTTTTTCCATCCCAGAGTCTCAGAGTCAATGGGTACATGCACGATAACATCTCCACGCGTGTGGGTTGGAAGATGAGCTATGGAAGATGAGCTATGAGCTATGGTGCCCTACTAATCACCGCCAACTTTTTCCATCCCAGAGTCTCAGAGTCAATAGGTACATGCACGATATCATCACCACCCGTGTGGATTGGAAAATGAGCTATGAAAACATTCAAAATTGCCCTACTGACCACGGCCAACTTTTTCCATCCCAGAGTCTCAGAGTCAATGGGTACATGCACGATAACATCACCACCCGTGTGGGTTGGAAGATGAGCTATGGAAGATGAGCTATGGAAGATGAGCTATGAGCTATGGTGCCCTACTAATCACCGCCAGCTTTTTCGTGCTACATGCACGATAACATCTCCACGCGTGTGGGTTGGAAGATGAGCTATAAAAACCTTCAAAATTGCCCTACTAATCACCGCCAACTTTTTCCATCCCAGAGTCTTAGAGTCAATGGGTACATGCACGATAACATCACCGCCCGTGTGGATTGGAAGATGAGCTATGGAAACCTTAAAAATTGCCCTACTGACCACCGCCAACTTTTTCCATCCCAGAGTCTCAGAGTCAATGGGTACATGCACGATAACATCTCCACGCGTGTGGGTTGGAAAATGAGCTATGGAAGATGAGCTATGAGCTATGGTGCCCTACTAATCACCGCCAACTTTTTCCATCCCAGAGTCTCAGAGTCAGTGGCTACATGCACGATAACATCTCCACGCGTGTGGGTTGGAAGATGAGCTATAAAAACCTTCAAAATTGCCCTACTAATCACCGCCAACTTTTTCCATCCCAGAGTCTTAGAGTCAATGGGTACATGCACGATAACATCACCGCCCGTGTGGATTGGAAGATGAGCTATGGAAACCTTAAAGATTGCCCTGCTGACCACCGCCAACTTTTTCCATCCCAGAGTCTCAGAGTCAATGGGTACATGCACGATAACATTTCCACGCGTGTGGGTTGGAAGATGAGCTATGAGCTATAGTGCCCTACTAATCACCGCCAACTTTTTCCATCCCAGAGTCTTAGAGTCAATGGGTACATGCACGATAACATCTCCACGCGTGTGGGTTGGAAGATGAGCTATGGAAGATGAGCTATGAGCTATGGTACCCTACTAATCACCGCCAACTTTTTCCATCCCAGAGTCTCAGAGTCAATGGGTACATGCACGATAACATCTCCACGCGTGTGGGTTGGAAGATGAGCTATGAGCTATGGTGCCCTACTAATCACCGCCAACTTTTTCCATCCCAGAGTCTCAGAGTCAATAGGTACATGCACGATATCATCACCACCCGTGTGGATTGGAAAATGAGCTATGAAAACATTCAAAATTGCCCTACTGACCACGGCCAACTTTTTCCATCCCAGAGTCTCAGAGTCAATGGGTACATGCACGATAACATCACCACCCGTGTGGGTTGGAAGATGAGCTATGGAAGATGAGCTATGGAAGATGAGCTATGAGCTATGGTGCCCTACTAATCACCGCCAGCTTTTTCCATCCCAGAGTCTTAGAGTCAATGGGTACATGCACGATAACATCTCCACGCGTGTGGGTTGGAAAATGAGCTATGGAAGATGAGCTATGAGCTATGGTGCCCTACTAATCACCGCCAACTTTTTCCATCCCAGAGTCTCAGAGTCAATGGGTACATGCACGATAACATCTCCACGCGTGTGGGTTGGAAGATGAGCTATGGAAGATGAGCTATGAGCTATGGTGCCCTACTAATCACCGCCAACTTTTTCCATCCCAGAGTCTCAGAGTCAATGGGTACATGCACGATAACATCACCACCCGTGTGGGTTGGAAGATGAGCTATGAGAGATGAGCTATGAGCTATGGTGCCCTACTAATCACCGCCAACTTTTTCCATCCCAGAGTCTTAGAGTCAATGGGTACATGCACGATAACATCTCCACGCGTGTGGGTTGGAAGATGAGCTATGGAAGATGAGCTATGAGCTATGGTGCCCTACTAATCACCGCCAACTTTTTCCATCCCAGAGTCTCAGAGTCAATGGGTACATGCACGATAACATCTCCACGCGTGTGGGTTGGAAGATGAGCTATGGAAGATGAGCTATGAGCTATGGTGCCCTACTAATCACCGCCAACTTTTTCCATCCCAGAGTCTCAGAGTCAATGGGTACATGCACGATAACATCTCCACTCGTGTGGGTTGGAAAATGAGCTATGGAAGATGAGCTATGAGCTATGGTGCCCTACTAATCACCGCCAACTTTTTCCATCCCAGAGTCTCAGAGTCAATGGGTACATGCACGATAACATCTCCACGCGTGTGGGTTGGAAGATGAGCTATGGAAGATGAGCTATGAGCTATGGTGCCCTACTAATCACCGCCAACTTTTTCCATCCCAGAGTCTCAGATCTGGGTACATGCACGATAACATCACCACGCGTGTGGGTTGGAAAATAAGCTATGAAAACCTTAAAAATTGCCCTAATGACCACGGCCAACTTTTTCCATCCCAGAGTCTCAGAGTCAATGGGTACATGCACGATAACATCACCACCCGTGTGGGTTGGAAGATGAGCTATGGAAGATGAGCTATGGAAGATGAGCTATGAGCTATGGTGCCCTTCTAATCACCGCCAACTTTTTCCATCCCAGAGTCTCAGAGTCTGAGAAGATGAGCTATGAGCTATGGTGCCCTACTAATCACCGCCAACTTTTTCCATCCCAGAGTCTCAGAGTCAGTGGCTACATGCACGATAACATCTCCACGCGTGTGGGTTGGAAAATGAGCTATGGAAGATGAGCTATGAGCTATGGTGCCCTACTAATCACCGCCAACTTTTTCCATCCCAGAGTATCAGAGTCAATGGGTACATGCACGATAACATCACCACCCGTGTGGGTTGGAAGATGAGCTATGGAAACCTTTAAAATTGCCCTACTAATCACCGCCAACTTTTTCCATCCCAGAGTCTTAGAGTCAATGGGTACATGCACGATAACATCTCCACGCGTGTGGGTTGGAAGATGAGCTATGAGCTATGGTGCCCTACTTATCACCGCCAACTTTTTCCATCCCAGAGTCTTAGAGTCAATATGTACATGCACGATTACATCACCACCCGTGTGGGTTTAAAGATGAGCTATGGAAACCTTCAGAATTGCCCTACTAATCACCGCCAACTTTTTCCATCCCAGAGTCTTAGAGTCAATGGGTACATGCACGATAACATCTCCATGCGTGTGGGTTGGAAGATGAGCTATGGAAGATGAGCTATGAGCTATGGTGCCCTACTAATCACCGCCAACTTTTTCCATCCCAGAGTCTCAGAGTCAATGGGTACATGCACGATAACATCACCACCCGTGTGGGTTGGAAGATGAGCTATGGAAACCTTCAAAATTGCCCTACTAATCACCGCCAACTTTTTCCATCCAGAGTCTTAGAGTCAATGGGTACATGCACGATAATATCTCCACGCGTGTGGGTTGGAAGATGAGCTATGGAAGATGAGCTATGGAAGATGAGCTATGAGCTATGGTGCCCTACTAATCACCGCCAACTTTTTCCATCCCAGAGTCTCAGAGTCAATGGGTACATGCACGATAACATCTCCACGCGTGTGGGTTGGAAGATGAGCTATGGAAGATGAGCTATGAGCTATGGTGCCCTACTAATCACCGCCAACTTTTTCCATCCCAGAGTCTTAGAGTCAATGGGTACATGCACGATAACATCTCCACGCGTGTGGGTTGGAAGATGAGCTATGGAAGATGAGCTATGGAAGATGAGCTATGAGCTATGGTGCCCTACTAATCACCGCCAACTTTTTCCATCCCGGAGTCTTAGAGTCAATGGGTACATGCACGATAACATCACCAGCCGTGTGGGTTGGAAGATGAGCTATGGAAACCTTCAAAATTGCCCTACTAATCACCGCCAACTTTTTCCATCCCAGAGTCTTAGAGTCAATGGGTACATGCACGATAATATCTCCACGCGTGTGGGTTGGAAGATGAGCTATGGAAGATGAGCTATGGAAGATGAGCTATGAGCTATGGTGCCCTACTAATCACCGCCAACTTTTTCCATCCCAGAGTCTCAGAGTCAATGGGTACATGCACGATAACATCTCCACGCGTGTGGGTTGGAAGATGAGCTATGGAAGATGAGCTATGAGCTATGGTGCCCTACTAATCACCGCCAACTTTTTCCATCCCAGAGTCTTAGAGTCAATGGGTACATGCACGATAACATCTCCACGCGTGTGGGTTGGAAGATGAGCTATGGAAGATGAGCTATGAGCTATGGTGCCCTACTAATCACCGCCAACTTTTTCCATCCCGGAGTCTTAGAGTCAATGGGTACATGCACGATAATATCTCCACGCGTGTGGGTTGGAAGATGAGCTATGGAAGCGTTCAAAATTGCCCTACTGACCACCGCCAACTTTTTCCATCCCAGAGTCTCAGAGTCAATGGGTACATGCACGATAACATCTCCACGCGTGTGGGTTGGAAGATGAGCTATGGAAGATGAGCTATGAGCTATGGTGCCCTACTAATCACCGCCAACTTTTTCCATCCCGGAGTCTTAGAGTCAATGGGTACATGCACGATAACATCACCACCCGTGTGGGTTGGAAGATGAGCTATGGAAACCTTCAAAATTGCCCTACTAATCACCGCCAACTTTTTCCATCCCAGAGTCTTAGAGTCAATGGGTACATGCACGATAATATCTCCACGCGTGTGGGTTGGAAGATGAGCTATGGAAGATGAGCTATGGAAGATGAGCTATGGAAGATGAGCTATGAGCTATGGTGCCCTACTAATCACCGCCAACTTTTTCCATCCCAGAGTCTTAGAGTCAATGGGTACATGCACGATAACATCACCGCCCGTGTGGATTGGAAGATGAGCTATGGAAACCTTAAAAATTGCCCTACTGACCACCGCCAACTTTTTCCATCCCAGAGTCTCAGAGTCAATGGGTACATGCACGATAACATCTCCACGCGTGTGGGTTGGAAAATGAGCTATGGAAGATGAGCTATGAGCTATGGTGCCCTACTAATCACCGCCAACTTTTTCCATCCCAGAGTCTCAGAGTCAATGGGTACATGCACGATAACATCTCCACGCGTGTGGGTTGGAAGATGAGCTATGGAAGATGAGCTATGAGCTATGGTGCCCTACTAATCACCGCCAACTTTTTCCATCCCAGAGTCTTAGAGTCTATGGGTACATGCACGATAACATCTCCACGCGTGTGGGTTGGAAGATGAGCTATGGAAGATGAGCTATGAGCTATGGTGCCCTACTAATCACCGCCAACTTTTTCCATCCCAGAGTCTCAGAGTCAATGGGTACATGCACGATAACATCTCCACGCGTGTGGGTTGGAAGATGAGCTATGGAAGATGAGCTATGAGCTATGGTGCCCTACTAATCACCGCCAACTTTTTCCATCCCAGAGTCTCAGAGTCAATGGGTACATGCACGATAACATCTCCACTCGTGTGGGTTGGAAAATGAGCTATGGAAGATGAGCTATGAGCTATGGTGCCCTACTAATCACCGCCAACTTTTTCCATCCCAGAGTCTCAGAGTCAATGGGTACATGCACGATAACATCTCCACGCGTGTGGGTTGGAAGATGAGCTATGGAAGATGAGCTATGAGCTATGGTGCGCTACTAATCACCGCCAACTTTTTCCATCCCAGAGTCTCAGAGTCAATGGGTACATGCACGATAACATCACCACGCGTGTGGGTTGGAAAATAAGCTATGAAAACCTTAAAAATTGCCCTAATGACCACGGCCAACTTTTTCCATCCCAGAGTCTCAGAGTCAATGGGTACATGCACGATAACATCACCACCCGTGTGGGTTGGAAGATGAGCTATGGAAGATGAGCTATGGAAGATGAGCTATGAGCTATGGTGCCCTACTAATCACCGCCAACTTTTTCCATCCCGGAGTCTTAGAGTCAATGGGTACATGCACGATAACATCACCACCCGTGTGGGTTGGAAGATGAGCTATGGAAACCTTCAAAATTGCCCTACTAATCACCGCCAACTTTTTCCATCCCAGAGTCTTAGAGTCAATGGGTACATGCACGATAATATCTCCACGCGTGTGGGTTGGAAGATGAGCTATGGAAGATGAGCTATGGAAGATGAGCTATGAGCTATGGTGCCCTACTAATCACCGCCAACTTTTTCCATCCCAGGGTCTTAGAGTCAATGGGTACATGCACGATAACATCACCGCCCGTGTGGATTGGAAGATGAGCTATGGAAACCTTAAAAATTGCCCTACTGACCACCGCCAACTTTTTCCATCCCAGAGTCTCAGAGTCAATGGGTACATGCACGATAACATCTCCACGCGTGTGGGTTGGAAAATGAGCTATGGAAGATGAGCTATGAGCTATGGTGCCCTACTAATCACCGCCAACTTTTTCCATCCCAGAGTCTCAGAGTCAATGGGTACATGCACGATAACATCTCCACGCGTGTGGGTTGGAAGATGAGCTATGGAAGATGAGCTATGAGCTATGGTGCCCTACTAATCACCGCCAACTTTTTCCATCCCAGAGTCTTAGAGTCAATGGGTACATGCACGATAACATCTCCACGCGTGTGGGTTGGAAGATGAGCTATGGAAGATGAGCTATGAGCTATGGTGCCCTACTAATCACCGCCAACTTTTTCCATCCCAGAGTCTCAGAGTCAATGGGTACATGCACGATAACATCTCCACGCGTGTGGGTTGGAAGATGAGCTATGGAAGATGAGCTATGAGCTATGGTGCCCTACTAATCACCGCCAACTTTTTCCATCCCAGAGTCTCAGAGTCAATGGGTACATGCACGATAACATCTCCACTCGTGTGGGTTGGAAAATGAGCTATGGAAGATGAGCTATGAGCTATGGTGCCCTACTAATCACCGCCAACTTTTTCCATCCCAGAGTCTCAGAGTCAATGGGTACATGCACGATAACATCTCCACGCGTGTGGGTTGGAAGATGAGCTATGGAAGATGAGCTATGAGCTATGGTGCCCTACTAATCACCGCCAACTTTTTCCATCCCAGAGTCTCAGAGTCAATGGGTACATGCACGATAACATCACCACGCGTGTGGGTTGGAAAATAAGCTATGAAAACCTTAAAAATTGCCCTAATGACCACGGCCAACTTTTTCCATCGCAGAGTCTCAGAGTCAATGGGTACATGCACGATAACATCACCACCCGTGTGGGTTGGAAGATGAGCTATGGAAGATGAGCTATGGAAGATGAGCTATGAGCTATGGTGCCCTTCTAATCACCGCCAACTTTTTCCATCCCAGAGTCTCAGAGTCTGAGAAGATGAGCTATGAGCTATGGTGCCCTACTAATCACCGCCAACTTTTTCCATCCCAGAGTCTCAGAGTCAGTGGCTACATGCACGATAACATCTCCACGCGTGTGGGTTGGAAAATGAGCTATGGAAGATGAGCTATGAGCTATGGTGCCCTACTAATCACCGCCAACTTTTTCCATCCCAGAGTATAAGAGTCAATGGGTACATGCACGATAACATCACCACCCGTGTGGGTTGGAAGATGAGCTATGGAAACCTTCAAAATTGCCCTACTAATCACCGCCAACTTTTTCCATCCCAGAGTCTTAGAGTCAATGGGTACATGCACGATAACATCTCCACGCGTGTGGGTTGGAAGATGAGCTATGAGCTATGGTGCCCTACTTATCACCGCCAACTTTTTCCATCCCAGAGTCTTAGAGTCAATATGTACATGCACGATTACATCACCACCCGTGTGGGTTTAAAGATGAGCTATGGAAACCTTCAAAATTGCCCTACTAATCAACGCCAACTTTTTCCATCCCAGAGTCTTAGAGTCAATGGGTACATGCACGATAACATCTCCATGCGTGTGGGTTGGAAGATGAGCTATGGAAGATGAGCTATGAGCTATGGTGCCCTACTAATCACCGCCAACTTTTTCCATCCCAGAGTCTCAGAGTCAATGGGTACATGCACGATAACATCACCACCCGTGTGGGTTGGAAGATGAGCTATGGAAACCTTCAAAATTGCCCTACTAATCACCGCCAACTTTTTCCATCCCAGAGTCTTAGAGTCAATGGGTACATGCACGATAATATCTCCACGCGTGTGGGTTGGAAGATGAGCTATGGAAGATGAGCTATGAGCTATGGTGCCCTACTAATCACCGCCAACTTTTTCGATCCCAGAGTCTCAGAGTCAATGGGTACATGCACGATAACATCTCCACGCGTGTGGGTTGGAAGATGAGCTATGGAAGATGAGCTATGAGCTATGGTGCCCTACTAATCACCGCCAACTTTTTCCATCCCAGAGTCTTAGAGTCAATGGGTACATGCACGATAACATCTCCACGCGTGTGGGTTGGAAGATGAGCTATGGAAGATGAGCTATGGAAGATGAGCTATGGAAGATGAGCTATGAGCTATGGTGCCCTACTAATCACCGCCAACTTTTTCCATCCCGGAGTCTAAGAGTCAATGGGTACATGCACGATAACATCACCACCCGTGTGGGTTGGAAGATGAGCTATGGAAACCTTCAAAATTGCCCTACTAATCACCGCCAACTTTTTCCATCCCAGAGTCTTAGAGTCAATGGGTACATGCACGATAATATCTCCACGCGTGTGGGTTGGAAGATGAGCTATGGAAGATGAGCTATGGAAGATGAGCTATGAGCTATGGTGCCCTACTAATCACCGCCAACTTTTTCCATCCCAGAGTCTCAGAGTCAATGGGTACATGCACGATAACATCTCCACGCGTGTGGGTTGGAAGATGAGCTATGGAAGATGAGCTATGAGCTATGGTGCCCTACTAATCACCGCCAACTTTTTCCATCCCAGAGTCTTAGAGTCAATGGGTACATGCACGATAACATCTCCACTCGTGTGGGTTGGAAGATGAGCTATGGAAGATGAGCTATGAGCTATGGTGCCCTACTAATCACCGCCAACTTTTTCCATCCCGGAGTCTTAGAGTCAATGGGTACATGCACGATAATATCCCCACGCGTGTGGGTTGGAAGATGAGCTATGGAAGCGTTCAAAATTGCCCTACTGACCACCGCCAACTTTTTCCATCCCAGAGTCTCAGAGTCAATGGGTACATGCACGATAACATCTCCACGCGTGTGGGTTGGAAGATGAGCTATGGAAGATGAGCTATGGAAGATGAGCTATGAGCTATGGTGCCCTACTAATCACCGCCAACTTTTTCCATCCCAGAGTCTCAGAGTCAATGTGTACATGCACGATAACATCTCCACGCGTGTGGGTTGGAAGATGAGCTATGGAAGATGAGCTATGAGCTATGGTGCCCTACTAATCACCGCCAACTTTTTCCATCCCGGAGTCTTAGAGTCAATGGGTACATGCACGATAATATCTCCACGCGTGTGGGTTGGAAGATGAGCTATGGAAGATGAGCTATGGAAGATGAGCTATGGAAGATGAGCTATGAGCTATGGTGCCCTACTAATCACCGCCAACTTTTTCCATCCCAGAGTCTCAGAGTCAATGGGTACATGCACGATAACATCTCCACGCGTGTGGGTTAGAAGATGAGCTATGGAAGATGAGCTATGGAAGATGAGCTATGGAAGATGAGCTATGAGCTATGGTGCCCTACTAATCACCGCCAACTTTTTCCATCCCAGAGTCTTAGAGTCAGTGGGTACATGCACGATAACATCTCCACGCGTGTGGGTTGGAAGATGAGCTATGGAAACCTTCAAAATTGCCCTACTAATCACCGCCAACTTTTTCCATCCCAGAGTCTTAGAGTCAGTGGGTACATGCACGATAACATCTCCACGCGTGTGGGTTGGAAGATGAGCTATGGAAGATGAGCTATGAGCTATGGTGCCCTACTAATCACAGCCAACTTTTTCCATCCCAGAGTCTCAGAGTCAATGGGTACATGCACGATAACATCTCCACGCGTGTGGGTTGGAAAATGAGCTATGGAAGATGAGCTATGAGCTATGGTGCCCTACTAATCACCGCCAACTTTTTCCATCCCAGAGTCTCAGAGTCAATGGGTACATGCACGATAACATCTCCACGCGTGTGGGTTGGAAGATGAGCTAAGGAAACCTTCAAAATTGCCCTACTAATCACCGCCAACTTTTTCCATCCCAGAGTCTTAGAGTCAATGGGTACATGCACGATAACATCTCCACGCGTGTGGGTTGGAAAATGAGCTATGGAAGATGAGCTATGAGCTATGGTGCCCTACTAATCACCGCCAACTTTTTCCATCCCAGAGTCTTAGAGTCAGTGGGTACATGCACGATAACATCTACACGCGTGTGGGTTGGAAAATGAGCTATGGAAGATGAGCTATGAGCTATGGTGCCCTACTAATCACCGCCAACTTTTTCCATCCCAGAGTCTCAGAGTCAATGGGTACATGCACGATAACATCTCCACGCGTGTGGGTTGGAAAATGAGCTATGGAAGATGAGCTATGAGCTATGGTGCCCTACTAATCACCGCCAACTTTTTCCATCCCAGAGTCTTAGAGTCAATGGGTACATGCACGATAACATCTCCACGCGTGTGGGTTGGAAAATGAGCTATGGAAGATGAGCTATGAGCTATGTGCCCTACTAATCACCGCCAACTTTTTCCATCCCAGAGTCTTAGAGTCAGTGGGTACATGCACGATAACATCTCCACGCGTGTGGGTTGGAAGATGAGCTATGGAAACCTTCAAAATTGCCCTACTAATCACCGCCAACTTTTTCCATCCCAGAGTCTTAGAGTCAGTGGGTACATGCACGATAACATCTCCACGCGTGTGGGTTGAAAGATGAGCTATGGAAGATGAGCTATGAGCTATGGTGCCCTACTAATCACCGCCAACTTTTTCCATCCCAGAGTCTCAGAGTCAATGGGTACATGCACGATAACATCTCCACGCGTGTGGGTTGGAAAATGAGCTATGGAATATGAGCTATGAGCTATGGTGCCCTACTAATCACCGCCAACTTTTTCCATCCCAGAGTCTTAGAGTCAATGGGTACATGCACGATAACATCTCCACGCGTGTGGGTTGGAAGATGAGCTATGGAAACCTTCAAAATTGCCCTACTAATCACCGCCAACTTTTTCCATCCCAGAGTCTCAGAGTCAATGGGTACATGCACGAAAACATCTCCACGCGTGTGGGTTGGAAAATGAGCTATGGAAGATGAGCTATGAGCTATGGTGCCCTACTAATCACCGCCAACTTTTTCCATCCCAGAGTCTTAGAGTCAGTGGGTACATGCACGATAACATCTCCACCCGTGTGGGTTGGAAGATGAGCTATGGAAGATGAGCTATGAGCTATGGTGCCCTACTAATCACCGCCAACTTTTTCCATTCCAGAGTCTTAGAGTCAGTGGGTACATGCACGATAACATCTCCACGCGTGTGGGTTGGAAGATGAGCTATGGAAACCTTCAAAATTGCCCTACTAATCACCGCCAACTTTTTCCATCCCAGAGTCTTAGAGTCAGTGGGTACATGCACGATAACATCTCCACGCGTGTGGGTTGGAAGATGAGCTATGGAAGATGAGCTATGAGCTATGGTGCCCTACTAATCACCGCCAACTTTTTCCATCCCAGAGTCTTAGAGTCAATGGGTACATGCACGATAACATCTCCACGCGTGTGGGTTGGAAGATGAGCTATGGAAACCTTCAAAATTGCCCTACTAATCACCGCCAACTTTTTCCATCCCAGAGTCTCAGAGTCAACGGGTACATGCACGAAAACATCTCCACGCGTGTGGGTTGGAAAATGAGCTATGGAAGATGAGCTATGAGCTATGGTGCCCTACTAATCACCGCCAACTTTTTCCATCCCAGAGTCTTAGAGTCAATGGGTACATGCACGATAACATCACCACCCGTGTGGGTTGGAAGATGAGCTATGGAAACCTTCAAAATTGCCCTACTAATCACCGCCAACTTTTTCCATCCCAGAGTCTTAGAGTCAATGGGTACATGCACGATAACATCTCCACGCGTGTGGGTTGGAAGATGAGCTATGGAAACCTTCAAAATTGCCCTACTAATCACCGCCAACTTTTTCCATCCCAGAGTCTCAGAGTCAATGGGTACATGCACGAAAACATCTCCACGCGTGTGGGTTGGAAAATGAGCTACGGAAGATGAGCTATGAGCTATGGTGCCCTACTAATCACCGCCAACTTTTTCCATCCCAGAGTCTCAGAGTCAATGGGTACATGCACGATAACATCTCCAGGCGTGTGGGTTTGAAGATGAGCTATGGAAGATGAGCTATGAGCTATGGTGCCCTACTAATCACCGCCAACTTTTTCCATCCCAGAGTCTCAGAGTCAATGGGTACATGCACGATAACATCTCCACGCGTGTGGGTTGGAAGATGAGCTATGGAAGATGAGCTATGAGCTATGGTGCCCTACTAATCACCGCCAACTTTTTCCATCCCAGAGTCTCAGAGTCAATGGGTACATGCACGATAACATCTCCACGCGTGTGGGTTGGAAGATGAGCTATGGAAACCTTAAAAATTGCCCTGCTGACCACCGCCAACTTTTTCCATCCCAGAGTCTTAGAGTCAATGGGTACATGCACGATAACATCTCCACGCGTGTGGGTTGGAAGATGAGCTATGGAAGATGAGCTATGAGCTATGGTGCCCTACTAATCACCGCCAACTTTTTCCATCCCAGAGTCTCAGAGTCAATGGGTACATGCACGATAACATCTCCACGCGTGTGGGTTGGAAGATGAGCTATGGAAACCTTAAAAATTGCCCTGCTGACCACCGCCAACTTTTTCCATCCCAGAGTCTTAGAGTCAATGGGTACATGCACGATAACATCTCCACGCGTGTGGGTTGGAAGATGAGCTATGGAAACCTTCAAAATTGCCCTACTAATCACCGCCAACTTTTTCCATCCCAGAGTCTCAGAGTCAATGGGTACATGCACGATAACATCACCGCCCGTGTGGATAGGAAGATGAGCTATGGAAGCGTTCAAAATTGCCTTACTGACCACCGCCAACTTTTTCCATCCCAGAGTCTCAGAGTCAATGGGTACATGCACGATAACATCTCCACGCGTGTGGGTTGGAAGATGAGCTATGGAAGATGAGCTATGAGCTATGGTGCCCTACTAATCACCGCCAACTTTTTAAATCCCAGAGTCTCAGAGTCAATGGGTACATGCACGATAACATCACCACCCGTGTGGGTTGGAAGATGAGCTATGGAAACCTTCAAAATTGCCCTACTAATCACCGCCAACTTTTTCCATCCCAGAGTCTTAGAGTCAATGGGTACATGCACGATAACATCTCCACGCGTGTGGGTTGGAAGATGAGCTATGGAAGATGAGCTATGAGCTATGGTGCCCTACTAATCACCGCCAACTTTTTCCATCCCAGAGTCTCAGAGTCAATGGGTACATGCACGATAACATCTCCACGCGTGTGGGTTGGAAGATGAGCTATGAGCTATGGTGCCCTACTAATCACCGCCAACTTTTTCCATCCCAGAGTCTCAGAGTCAATGGGTACATGCACGATAACATCTCCACGCGTGTGGGTTGGAAGATGAGCTATGGAAACCTTCAAAATTGCCCTACTAATCACCGCCAACTTTTTCCATCCCAGAGTCTCAGAGTCAATGGGTACATGCACGATAACATCACCGCCCGTGTGGATAGGAAGATGAGCTATGGAAGCGTTCAAAATTGCCTTACTGACCACCGCCAACTTTTTCCATCCCAGAGTCTCAGAGTCAATGGGTACATGCACGATAACATCTCCACGCGTGTGGGTTGGAAGATGAGCTATGGAAGATGAGCTATGAGCTATGGTGCCCTACTAATCACCGCCAACTTTTTCCATCCCAGAGTCTCAGAGTCAATGGGTACATGCACGATAACATCACCACCCGTGTGGGTTGGAAGATGAGCTATGGAAACCTTCAAAATTGCCCTACTAATCACCGCCAACTTTTTCCATCCCAGAGTCTTAGAGTCAATGGGTACATGCACGATAACATCTCCACGCGTGTGGGTTGGAAGATGAGCTATGGAAGATGAGCTATGAGCTATGGTGCCCTACTAATCACCGCCAACTTTTTCCATCCCAGAGTCTCAGAGTCAATGGGTACATGCACGATAACATCTCCACGCGTGTGGGTTGGAAGATGAGCTATGGAAGATGAGCTATGAGCTATGGTGCCCTACTAATCACCGCCAACTTTTTCCATCCCAGAGTCTCAGAGTCAATGGGTACATGCACGATAACATCTCCACGCGTGTGGGTTGGAAGATGAGCTATGGAAGATGAGCTATGAGCTATGGTGCCCAACTAATCACCGCCAACTTTTTCCATCCCAGAGTCTTAGAGTCAATGGGTACATGCACGATAACATCTCCACACGTGTGGGTTGGAAGATGAACTATGGAAGATGAGCTATGAGCTATGGTACCCTACTAATCACCGCCAACTTTTTCCATCCGAGAGTCTTAGAGTCAATAGGTACATGCACGATAACATCTCCACGCGTGTGGGTTGGAAGATGAGCTATGGAAGATGAGCTATGAGCTATGGTGCCCTACTAATCACCGCCAACTTTTTCCATCCCAGAGTCTTAGAGTCAATGGGTACATGCACGATAACATCTCCACGCGTGTGGGTTGGAAGATGAGCTATGGAAACCTTCAAAATTGCCCTACTAATCACCGCCAACTTTTTCCATCCCAGAGTCATAGAGTCAGTGGGTACATGCACGATAACATCTCCACGCGTGTGGGTTGGAAGATGAGCTATGGAAGATGAGCTATGAGCTATGGTGCCCTACTAATCACCGCCAACTTTTTCCATCCCAGAGTCTCAGAGTCAATGGGTACATGCACGATAACATCACCACCCGTGTGGGTTGGAAGATGAGCTATGGAAACCTTCAAAATTGCCCTACTAATCACCGCCAACTTTTTCCATCTCAGAGTCTTAGAGTCAATGGGTACATGCACGATAACATCTCCACGCGTGTGGGTTGGAAGATGAGCTATGGAAGATGAGCTATGAGCTATGGTGCCCTACTAATCACCGCCAACTTTTTCCATCCCAGAGTCTTAGAGTCAATGGGTACATGCACGATAACATCTTAACGCGTGTGGGTTGGAAGATGAGCTATGGAAACCTTCAAAATTGCCCTACTAATCACCGCCAACTTTTTCCATCCCAGAGTCTTAGAGTCAATGGGTACATGCACGATAACATCTCCACGCGTGTGGGTTGGAAGATGAGCTATGGAAGATGAGCTATGGGCTATGGTGCCCTACTAATCACCGCCAACTTTTTCCATCCGAGAGTCTTAGAGTCAATAGGTACATGCACGATAACATCTCCACGCGTGTGGGTTGGAAGATGAGCTATGGAAGATGAGCTATGAGCTATGGTGCCCTACTAATCACCGCCAACTTTTTCCATCCCAGAGTCTCAGAGTCAATGGGTACATGCACGATAACATCACCACCCGTGTGGGTTGGAAGATGAGCTATGGAAACCTTCAAAATTGCCCTACTAATCACCGCCAACTTTTTCCATCCCAGAGTCTTAGAGTCAATGGGTACATGCACGATAACATCTCCACGCGTGTGGGTTGGAAGATGAGCTATGGAAGATGAGCTATGGAAGATGAGCTATGAGCTATGGTGCCCTACTAATCACCGCCAACTTTTTCCATCCCAGAGTCTTAGAGTCAATGGGTACATGCACGATAACATCTCCACGCGTGTGGGTTGGAAGATGAGCTATGGAAACCTTCAAAATTGCCCTACTAATCACCGCCAACTTTTTCCATCCCAGAGTCTTAGAGTCAATGGGTACATGCACGATAACATCTCCACGCGTGTGGGTTGGAAGATGAGCTATGGAAGTCTTAGAGTCAATAGGTACATGCACGATAACATCTCCACGCGTGTGGGTTGGAAGATGAGCTATGGAAGATGAGCTATGAGCTATGGTGCCCTACTAATCACCGCCAACTTTTTCCATCCCAGAGTCTCAGAGTCAATGGGTACATGCACGATAACATCACCACCCGTGTGGGTTGGAAGATGAGCTATGGAAACCTTCAAAATTGCCCTACTAATCACCGCCAACTTTTTCCATCCCAGAGTCTTAGAGTCAATGGGTACATGCACGATAACATCTTCACGCGTGTGGGTTGGAAGATGAGCTATGGAAGATGAGCTATGAGCTATGGTGCCCTACTAATCACCGCCAACTTTTTCCATCCCAGAGTCTCAGAGTCAATGGGTACATGCACGATAACATCTCCACGCGTGTGGGTTGGAAGATGAGCTATGGAAGATGAGCTATGAGCTATGGTGCCCTACTAATCACCGCCAACTTTTTCCATCCCAGAGTCTTAGAGTCAATGGGTACATGCACGATAACATCTCCACACGTGTGGGTTGGAAGATGAGCTATGGAAGATGAGCTATGAGCTATGGTACCCTACTAATCACAGCCAACTTTTTCCATCCGAGAGTCTTAGAGTCAATAGGTACATGCACGATAACATCTCCACGCGTGTGGGTTGGAAGATGAGCTATGGAAGATGAGCTATGAGCTATGGTGCCCTACTAATCACCGCCAACTTTTTCCATCCCAGAATCTTAGAGTCAATGGGTACATGCACGATAACATCTCCACGCGTGTGGGTTGGAAGATGAGCTATGGAAACCTTCAAAATTGCCCTACTAATCACCGCCAACTTTTTCCATCCCAGAGTCTTAGAGTCAGTGGGTACATGCACGATAACATCTCCACGCGTGTGGGTTGGAAGATGAGCTATGGAAGATGAGCTATGAGCTATGGTGCCCTACTAATCACCGCCAACTTTTTCCATCCCAGAGTCTCAGAGTCAATGGGTACATGCACGATAACATCACCACCCGTGTGGGTTGGAAGATGAGCTATGGAAACCTTCAAAATTGCCCTACTAATCACCGCCAACTTTTTCCATCCCAGAGTCTTAGAGTCAATGGGTACATGCACGATAACATCTCCACGCGTGTGGGTTGGAAGATGAGCTATGGAAGATGAGCTATGAGCTATGGTGCCCTACTAATCACCGCCAACTTTTTCCATCCCAGAGTCTTAGAGTCAATGGGTACATGCACGATAACATCTCCACGCGTGTGGGTTGGAAGATGAGCTATGGAAACCTTCAAAATTGCCCTACTAATCACCGCCAACTTTTTCCATCCCAGAGTCTCAGAGTCAATGGGTACATGCACGATAACATCTCCAGGCGTGTGGGTTGGAAGATGAGCTATGGAAGATGAGCTATGAGCTATGGTGCCCTACTAATCACCGCCAACTTTTTCCATCCCAGAGTCTCAGAGTCAATGGGTACATGCACGATAACATCTCCACGCGTGTGGGTTGGAAGATGAGCTATGGAATCCTTAAAAATTGCCCTGCTGACCACCGCCAACTTTTTCCATCCCAGAGTCTTAGAGTCAATGGGTACATGCACGATAACATCACCGCCCGTGTGGATTGGAAGATGAGCTATGGAAGCGTTCAAAACTGCCCTACTAATCACCGCCAACTTTTTCTATCCCAGAGTCTTAGAGTCAATGGGTACATGCACGATAACATCTCCACGCGTGTGGGTTGGAAGATGAGCTATGGAAACCTTCAAAATTGCCCTACTAATCACCGCCAACTTTTTCCATCCCAGAGTCTCAGAGTCATTGGGTACATGCACGAAAACATCTCCACGCGTGTGGGTTGGAAAATGAGCTACGGAAGATGAGCTATGAGCTATGGTGCCCTACTAATCACCGCCAACTTTTTCCATCCCAGAGTCTCAGAGTCAATGGGTACATGCACGATAACATCTCCAGGCGTGTGGGTTTGAAGATGAGCTATGGAAGATGAGCTATGAGCTATGGTGCCCTACTAATCACCGCCAACTTTTTCCATCCCAGAGTCTCAGAGTCAATGGGTACATGCACGATAACATCTCCACGCGTGTGGGTTGGAAGATGAGCTATGGAAGATGAGCTATGAGCTATGGTGCCCTACTAATCACCGCCAACTTTTTCCATCCCAGAGTCTCAGAGTCAATGGGTACATGCACGATAACATCTCCACGCGTGTGGGTTGGAAGATGAGCTATGGAATCCTTAAAAATTGCCCTGCTGACCACCGCCAACTTTTTCCATCCCAGAGTCTTAGAGTCAATGGGTACATGCACGATAACATCTCCACGCGTGTGGGTTGGAAGATGAGCTATGGAAGATGAGCTATGAGCTATGGTGCCCTACTAATCACCGCCAACTTTTTCCATCCCAGAGTCTCAGAGTCAATGGGTACATGCACGATAACATCTCCACGCGTGTGGGTTGGAAGATGAGCTATGGAAACCTTAAAAATTGCCCTGCTGACCACCGCCAACTTTTTCCATCCCAGAGTCTTAGAGTCAATGGGTACATGCACGATAACATCTCCACGCGTGTGGGTTGGAAGATGAGCTATGGAAACCTTCAAAATTGCCCTACTAATCACCGCCAACTTTTTCCATCCCAGAGTCTCAGAGTCAATGGGTACATGCACGATAACATCACCGCCCGTGTGGATAGGAAGATGAGCTATGGAAGCGTTCCAAATTGCCTTACTGACCACCGCCAACTTTTTCCATCCCAGAGTCTCAGAGTCAATGGGTACATGCACGATAACATCTCCACGCGTGTGGGTTGGAAGATGAGCTATGGAAGATGAGCTATGAGCTATGGTGCCCTACTAATCACCGCCAACTTTTTCCATCCCAGAGTCTCAGAGTCAATGGGTACATGCACGATAACATCACCACCCGTGTGGGTTGGAAGATGAGCTATGGAAACCTTCAAAATTGCCCTACTAATCACCGCCAACTTTTTCCATCCCAGAGTCTTAGAGTCAATGGGTACATGCACGATAACATCTCCACGCGTGTGGGTTGGAAGATGAGCTATGGAAGATGAGCTATGAGCTATGGTGCCCTACTAATCACCGCCAACTTTTTCCATCCAGAGTCTCAGAGTCAATGGGTACATGCACGATAACATCTCCACGCGTGTGGGTTGGAAGATGAGCTATGGAAGATGAGCTATGAGCTATGGTGCCCTACTAATCACCGCCAACTTTTTCCATCCCAGAGTCTCAGAGTCAATGGGTACATGCACGATAACATCTCCACGCGTGTGGGTTGGAAGATGAGCTATGGAAGATGAGCTATGAGCTATGGTGCCCTACTAATCACCGCCAACTTTTTCCATCCCAGAGTCTTAGAGTCAATGGGTACATGCACGATAACATCTCCACACGTGTGGGTTGGAAGATGAGCTATGGAAGATGAGCTATGAGCTATGGTACCCTACTAATCACCGCCAACTTTTTCCATCCGAGAGTCTTAGAGTCAATAGGTACATGCACGATAACATCTCCACGCGTGTGGGTTGGAAGATGAGCTATGGAAGATGAGCTATGAGCTATGGTGCCCTACTAATCACCGCCAACTTTTTCCATCCCAGAGTCTTAGAGTCAATGGGTACATGCACGATAACATCTCCACGCGTGTGGGTTGGAAGATGAGCTATGGAAACCTTCAAAATTGCCCTACTAATCACCGCCAACTTTTTCCATCCCAGAGTCTTAGAGTCAGTGGGTACATGCACGATAACATCTCCACGCGTGTGGGTTGGAAGATGAGCTATGGAAGATGAGCTATGAGCTATGGTGCCCTACTAATCACCGCCAACTTTTTCCATCCCAGAGTCTCAGCGTCAATGGGTACATGCACGATAACATCACCACCCGTGTGGGTTGGAAGATGAGCTATGGAAACCTTCAAATTGCCCTACTAATCACCGCCAACTTTTTCCATCCCAGAGTCTTAGAGTCAATGGGTACATGCACGATAACATCTCCACGCGTGTGGGTTGGAAGATGAGCTATGGAAGATGAGCTATGGAAGATGAGCTATGAGCTATGGTGCCCTACTAATCACCGCCAACTTTTTCCATCCCAGAGTCTTAGAGTCAATGGGTACATGCACGATAACATCTCCACGCGTGTGGGTTGGAAGATGAGCTATGGAAACCTTCAAAATTGCCCTACTAATCACCGCCAACTTTTTCCATCCCAGAGTCTTAGAGTCAGTGGGTACATGCACGATAACATCTCCACGCGTGTGGGTTGGAAGATGAGCTATGGAAGATGAGCTATGAGCTATGGTGCCCTACTAATCACCGCCAACTTTTTCCATCCCAGAGTCTCAGCGTCAATGGGTACATGCACGATAACATCACCACCCGTGTGGGTTGGAAGATGAGCTATGGAAACCTTCAAAATTGCCCTACTAATCACCGCCAACTTTTTCCATCCCAGAGTCTTAGAGTCAATGGGTACATGCACGATAACATCTCCACGCGTGTGGGTTGGAAGATGAGCTATGGAAGATGAGCTATGGAAGATGAGCTATGAGCTATGGTGCCCTACTAATCACCGCCAACTTTTTCCATCCCAGAGTCTTAGAGTCAATGGGTACATGCACGATAACATCTCCACGCGTGTGGGTTGGAAGATGAGCTATGGAAACCTTCAAAATTGCCCTACTAATCACCGCCAACTTTTTCCATCCCAGAGTCTTAGAGTCAATGGGTACATGCACGATAACATCTCCACGCGTGTGGGTTGGAAGATGAGCTATGGAAGATGAGCTATGGGCTATGGTGCCCTACTAATCACCGCCAACTTTTTCCATCCGAGAGTCTTAGAGTCAATAGGTACATGCACGATAACATCTCCACGCGTGTGGGTTGGAAGATGAGCTATGGAAGATGAGCTATGAGCTATGGTGCCCTACTAATCACCGCCAACTTTTTCCATCCCAGAGTCTCAGAGTCAATGGGTACATGCACGATAACATCACCACCCGTGTGGGTTGGAAGATGAGCTATGGAAACCTTCAAAATTGCCCTACTAATCACCGCCAACTTTTTCCATCCCAGAGTCTTAGAGTCAATGGGTACATGCACGATAACATCTCCACGCGTGTGGGTTGGAAGATGAGCTATGGAAGATGAGCTATGGAAGATGAGCTATGAGCTATGGTGCCCTACTAATCACCGCAAACTTTTTCCATCCCAGAGTCTTAGAGTCAATGGGTACATGCACGATAACATCTCCACGCGTGTGGGTTGGAAGATGAGCTATGGAAACCTTCAAAATTGCCCTACTAATCACCGCCAACTTTTTCCATCCCAGAGTCTTAGAGTCAATGGGTACATGCACGATAACATCTCCACGCGTGTGGGTTGGAAGATGAGCTATGGAAGATGAGCTATGGGCTATGGTGCCCTACTAATCACCGCCAACTTTTTCCATCCGAGAGTCTTAGAGTCAATAGGTACATGCACGATAACATCTCCACGCGTGTGGGTTGGAAGATGAGCTATGGAAGATGAGCTATGAGCTATGGTGCCCTACTAATCACCGCCAACTTTTTCCATCCCAGAGTCTCAGAGTCAATGGGTACATGCACGATAACATCTCCACGCGTGTGGGTTGGAAGATGAGCTATGGAAGATGAGCTATGAGCTATGGTGCCCTACTAATCACCGCCAACTTTTTCCATCCCAGAGTCTCAGAGTCAATGGGTACATGCACGATAACATCTCCACGCGTGTGGGTTGGAAGATGAGCTATGGAAGATGAGCTATGAGCTATGGTGCCCTACTAATCACCGCCAACTTTTTCCATCCCAGAGTCTTAGAGTCAATGGGTACATGCACGATAACATCTCCACACGTGTGGGTTGGAAGATGAGCTATGGAAGATGAGCTATGAGCTATGGTACCCTACTAATCACCGCCAACTTTTTCCATCCGAGAGTCTTAGAGTCAATAGGTACATGCACGATAACATCTCCACGCGTGTGGGTTGGAAGATGAGCTATGGAAGATGAGCTATGAGCTATGGTGCCCTACTAATCACCGCCAACTTTTTCCATCCCAGAGTCTTAGAGTCAATGGGTACATGCACGATAACATCTCCACGCGTGTGGGTTGGAAGATGAGCTATGGAAACCTTCAAAATTGCCCTACTAATCACCGCCAACTTTTTCCATCCCAGAGTCTTAGAGTCAGTGGGTACATGCACGATAACATCTCCACTCGTGTGGGTTGGAAGATGAGCTATGGAAGATGAGCTATGAGCTATGGTGCCCTACTAATCACCGCCAACTTTTTCCATCCCAGAGTCTCAGAGTCAATGGGTACATGCACGATAACATCACCACGCGTGTGGGTTGGAAGATGAGCTATGGAAACCTTCAAAATTGCCCTACTAATCACCGCCAACTTTTTCCATCCCAGAGTCTTAGAGTCAATGGGTACATGCACGATAACATCTCCACGCGTGTGGGTTGGAAGATGAGCTATGGAAGATGAGCTATGGAAGATGAGCTATGAGCTATGGTGCCCTACTAATCACCGCCAACTTTTTCCATCCCAGAGTCTTAGAGTCAATGGGTACATGCACGATAACATCTCCACGCGTGTGGGTTGGAAGATGAGCTATGGAAACCTTCAAAATTGCCCTACTAATCACCGCCAACTTTTTCCATCCCAGAGTCTTAGAGTCAATGGGTACATGCACGATAACATCTCCACGCGTGTGGGTTGGAAGATGAGCTATGGAAGATGAGCTATGGGCTATGGTGCCCTACTAATCACCGCCAACTTTTTCCATCCGAGAGTCTTAGAGTCAATAGGTACATGCACGATAACATCTCCACGCGTGTGGGTTGGAAAATGAGCTATGGAAGATGAGCTATGAGCTATGGTGCCCTACTAATCACCGCCAACTTTTTCCATCCCAGAGTCTCAGAGTCAATGGGTACATGCACGATAACATCACCACCCGTGTGGGTTGGAAGATGAGCTATGGAAACCTTCAAAATTGCCCTACTAATCACCGCCAACTTTTTCCATCCCAGAGTCTTAGAGTCAATGGGTACATGCACGATAACATCTCCAAGCGTGTGAGTTGGAAGATGAGCTATGGAAGATGAGCTATGAGCTATGGTACCCTACTAATCACCGCCAACTTTTTCCATCCCAGAGTCTCAGAGTCAATGGGTACATGCACGATAACATCTCCACGCGTGTGGGTTGGAAGATGAGCTATGGAAACCTTCAAAATTGCCCTACTAATCACCGCCAACTTTTTCCATCCCAGAGTCTCAGAGTCAATGGGTACATGCACGATAACATCTCCACGCGTGTGGGTTGGAAGATGAGCTATGGAAGATGAGCTATGAGCTATGGTGCCCTACTAATCACCGCCAACTTTTTCCATCCCAGAGTCTCAGAGTCAATGGGTACATGCACGATAACATCACCACCCGTGTGGGTTGGAAGATGAGCTATGGAAACCTTCAAAATTGCCCTACTAATCACCGCCAACTTTTTCCATCCCAGAGTCTTAGAGTCAATGGGTACATGCACGATAACATCTCCACGCGTGTGGGTTGGAAGATGAGCTATGGAAGATGAGCTATGGAAGATGAGCTATGAGCTATGGTGCCCTACTAATCACCGCCAACTTTTTCCATCCCAGAGTCTTAGAGTCAATGGGTACATGCACGATAACATCTCCACGCGTGTGGGTTGGAAGATGAGCTATGGAAACCTTCAAAATTGCCCTACTGACCACGGCCAACTTTTTCCATCCGAGAGTCTTAGAGCCAGTGGGTACATGCACGATAACATCACCACCCGTGTGGGTTGGAAAATGAGCTATGGAAGATGAGCTATGGAAGATGAGCTTTGAGCTATGGGGCCCTACTAATCACCGCCAACTTTTGCCATCCCAGAGTCTCAGAGTCAATGGGTACATGCACGATAACATCACCACCCGTGTGGGTTGGAAGATGAGCTATGGAAACCTTAAAAATTGCCCTGCTGACCACCGCCAACTTTTTCCATCCCAGAGTCTTAGAGTCAATAGGTACATGCACGATAACATCTCCACGCGTGTGGGTTGGAAGATGAGCTATGAGCTATGGTCCCCTACTAATCACCGCCAACTTTTTCCATCCCAGAGTCTTAGAGTCAGTGGGTACATGCACGATAACATCTCCACGCGTGTGGGTTGGAAGATGAGCTATGGAAGCGTTCAAAATTGCCCTACTGACCACCGCCAACTTTTTCCATCCCAGAGTCTCAGAGTCAATGGGTACATGCACGATAACATCTCCACGCGTGTGGGTTGGAAGATGAGCTATGGAAACCTTCAAAATTGCCCTACTAATCACCGCCAACTTTTTCCATCCCAGAGTCTTAGAGTCAATAGGTAGATGCACGATAACATCTCCACGCGTGTGGATTGGAAGATGAGCTATGGAAGATGAGCTATGAGCTATGGTACCCTACTAATCACCGCCAACTTTTTCCATCCCAGAGTCTTAGAGTCAATGGGTACATGCACGATAACATCTCCACGCGTGTGGGTTGGAAAATGAGCTATAGAAACCTTCAAAATTGCCCTACTAATCACCGCCAACTTTTTCCATCCCAGAGTCTTAGAGTCAGTGGGTACATGCACGATAACATCTCCACGCGTGTGGGTTGGAAGATGAGCTATGGAAGATGAGCTATGGAAGATGAGCTATGAGCTATGGTGCCCTACTAATCACCGCCAACTTTTTCCATCCCAGAGTCTTAGAGTCAATGGGTACATGCACGATAACATCTCCACGCGTGTGGGTTGGAAGATGAGCTATGGAAACCTTCAAAATTGCCCTACTAATCACCGCCAACTTTTTCCATCCCAGAGTCTCAGAGTCAATGGGTACATGCACGATAACATCTCCACGCGTGTGGGTTGGAAGATGAGCTATGGAAGATGAGCTATGAGCTATGGTGCCCTACTAATCACCGCCAACTTTTTCCATCCCAGAGTCTTAGAGTCAATGGGTACATGCACGATAACATCTCCACGCGTGTGGGTTGGAAGATGAGCTATGGAAGATGAGCTATGAGCTATGGTGCCCTACTGCTCAACGCCAACTTTTTCCATCCCAGAGTCTCAGAGTCAATGGGTGCACATGCACGATAACATCTCCACGCGTGTGGGTTGGAAGATGAGCTATGGAAACCTTCAAAATTGCCCTACTAATCACCGCCAACTTTTTCCATCCCAGAGTCTCAGAGTCAATGGGTACATGCACGATAACATCTCCACGCGTGTGGGTTGGAAGATGAGCTATGGAAGATGAGCTATGAGCTATGGTGCCCTACTAATCACCGCCAACTTTTTCCATCCCAGAGTCTTAGAGTCAATGGGTACATGCACGATAACATCTCCACGCGTGTGGGTTGGAAGATGAGCTATGGAAACCTTCAAAATTGCCCTACTAATCACCGCCAACTTTTTCCATCCCAGAGTCTTAGAGTCAGTGGGTACATGCACGATAACATCTCCACGCGTGTGGGTTGGAAGATGAGCTATGGAAGATGAGCTATGAGCTATGGTGCCCTACTAATCACCGCCAACTTTTTCCATCCCAGAGTCTTAGAGTCAATGGGTACATGCACGATAACATCTCCACGCGTGTGGGTTGGAAGATGAGCTATGGAAGTTCAGCTATGAGCTATGGTGCCCTACTAATCACCGCCAACTTTTTCCATCCCAGAGTCTTAGAGTCAATGGGTACATGCACGATAACATCTCCACACGTGTGGGTTGGAAGATGAGCTATGGAAGATGAGCTATGGAAGATGAGCTATGAGCTATGGTGCCCTACTAATCACCGCCAACTTTTTCCATCCCAGAGTCTTAGAGTCAATGGGTACATGCACGATAACATCTCCACGCGTGTGGGTTGGAAGATGAGCTATGGAAGATGAGCTATGAGCTATGGTGCCCTACTAATCACCGCCAACTTTTTCCATCCCAGAGTCTCAGAGTCAATGGGTACATGCACGATAACATCTCCACGCGTGTGGGTTGGAAGATGAGCTATGGAAGATGAGCTATGAGCTATGGTGCCCTACTACTCAACGCCAACTTTTTCCAGAGTCTCAGAGTCAATGGGTACATGCACGATAACATCTCCACGCGTGTGGGTTGGAAGATGAGCTATGGAAGATGAGCTATGAGCTATGGTGCCCTACTAATCACCGCCACCTTTTGCCATCCCAGAGTCTTAGAGTCAGTGGGTTCATGCACGATAACATCTCCACGCGTGTGGGTTGGAAGATGACCTATGGAAGATGAGCTATGGAAGATGAGCTATGAGCTATGGTGCCCTACTAATCACCGCCAACTTTTTCCATCCCAGAGTCTTAGAGTCAATGGGTACATGCACGACAACATCTCCACGCGTGTGGGTTGGAAGATGAGCTATGGAAGATGAGCTATGAGCTATGGTGCCCTACTAATCACCGCCAACTTTTTCCATCCCAGAGTCTCAGAGTCAATGGGTACATGCACGATAACATCACCACCCGTGTGGGTTGGAAGATGAGCTATGAGCTATGGTGCCCTACTAATCACCGCCAACTTTTTCCATCCCAGAGTCTTTGAGTCAGTGGCTACATGCACGATAACATCTCCACGCGTGTGGGTTGGAAGATGAGCTATGGAAGATGAGCTATGAGCTATGGTGCCCTACTAATCACCGCCAACTTTTTCCATCCCAGAGTCTTAGAGTCAATGGGTACATGCACGATAACATCTCCACGCGTGTGGGTTGGAAGATGAGCTATGGAAGATGAGCTATGAGCTATGGTGCCCTACTAATCACCGCCAACTTTTTCCATCCCAGAGTCTCAGAGTCAATGGGTACATGCACGATAACATCTCCACGCGTGTGGGTTGGAAGATGAGCTATGGAAGATGAGCTATGAGCTATGGTGCCCTACTAATCACCGCCAACTTTTTCCATCCCAGAGTCTCAGAGTCAATGGGTACATGCACGATAACATCTCCACGCGTGTGGGTTGGAAGATGAGCTATGGAAGATGAGCTATGGAAGATGAGCTATGAGCTATGGTGCCCTACTAATCACCGCCAACTTTTTCCATCCCAGAGTCTTAGAGTCAATGGGTACATGCACGATAACATCTCCACGCGTGTGGGTTGGAAGATGAGCTATGGAAACCTTCAAAATTGCCCTACTGACCACGGCCAACTTTTTCCATCCGAGAGTCTTAGAGTCAATAGGTACATGCACGATAACATCTCCACGCGTGTGGGTTGGAAGATGAGCTATGGAAGATGAGCTATGGAAGATGAGCTATGAGCTATGGTGCCCTACTAATCACCGCCAACTTTTTCCATCCCAGAGTCTTAGAGTCAATGGGTACATGCACGATAACATCTCCACGCGTGTGGGTTGGAAGATGAGCTATGGAAACCTTCAAAATTGCCCTACTAATCACCGCCAACTTTTTCCATCCCAGAGTCTCAGAGTCAATGGGTACATGCACGATAACATCTCTACGCGTGTGGGTTGGAAGATGAGCTATGGAAGATGAGCTATGAGCTATGGTGCCCTACTAATCACCGCCAACTTTTTCCATCCCAGAGTCTTAGAGTCAATGGGTACATGCACGATAACATCTCCACACGTGTGGGTTGGAAGATGAGCTATGGAAGATGAGCTATGAGCTATGGTGCCCTACTAATCACCGCCAACTTTTTCCATCCCAGAGTCTCAGAGTCAATGGGTACATGCACGATAACATCACCACCCGTGTGGGTTGGAAGATGAGCTATGGAAACCTTCAAAATTGCCCTACTAATCACCGCCAACTTTTTCCATCCCAGAAGATGAGCTATGAGCTATGGTGCCCTACTAATCACCGCAAACTTTTTCCATCCCAGAGTCTCAGAGTCAATGGGTACATGCACGATAACATCTCCACGCGTGTGGGTTGGAAGATGAGCTATGGAAGATGAGCTATGAGCTATGGTGCCCTACTACTCAACGCCAACTTTTTCCATCCCAGTGTCTCAGAGTCAATGGGTACATGCACGATAACATCTCCACGCGTGTGGGTTGGAAGATGAGCTATGGAAGATGAGCTATGAGCTATGGTGCCCTACTAATCACCGCCAACTTTTTCCATCCCAGAGTCTTAGAGTCAGTGGGTACATGCACGATAACATCTCCACGAGTGTGGGTTGGAAGATGAGCTATGGAAGATGAGCTATGAGCTATGGTGCCCTTCTAATCACCGCCAACTTTTTCCATCCCAGAGTCTTAGAGTCAATGGGTACATGCACGATAACATCTCCACGCGTGTGGGTTGGAAGATGAGCTATGGAAGATGAGCTATGAGCTATGGTGCCCTACTAATCACCGCCAACTTTTTCCATCCCAGAGTCTCAGAGTCAATGGGTACATGCACGATAACATCTCCACGCGTGTGGGTTGGAAAATGAGCTATGGAAGATGAGCTTTGAGCTATGGTGCCCTACTAATCACCGCCAACTTTTGCCATCCCAGAGTCTCAGAGTCAATGGGTACATGCACGATAACATCACCACCCGTGTGGGTTGGAAGATGAGCTATGGAAACCTTAAAAATTGCCCTGCTGACCACCGCCAACTTTTTCCATCCCAGAGTCTTAGAGTCAGTGGGTACATGCACGATAACATCTCCACCCGTGTGGGTTGGAAGATGAGCTATGGAAACCTTCAAAATTGCCCTACTAATCACCGCCAACTTTTTCCATCCCAGAGTCTTAGAGTCAGTGGGTACATGCACGATAATATCTCCACGCGTGTGGGTTGGAAGATGAGCTATGGAAGATGAGCTATGAGCTATGGTGCCCTACTAATCACCGCCAACTTTTTCCATCCCAGAGTCTTAGAGTCAATGGGTACATGCACGATAACATCTCCACGCGTGTGGGTTGGAAGATGAGCTATGGAAGATGAGCTATGAGCTATGGTGCCCTACTAATCACCGCCAACTTTTGCCATCCCAGAGTCTCAGAGTCAATGGGTACATGCACGATAACATCACCACCCGTGTGGGTTGGAAGATGAGCTATGGAAGATGAGCTATGGAAGATGAGCTATGGAGATGAGCTATGAGCTATGGTGCCCTACTAATCACCGCCAACTTTTTCCATCCCAGAGTCTTAGAGTCAATGGGTACATGCACGATAACATCTCCACGCGTGTGGGTTGGAAGATGAGCTATGGAAACCTTCAAAATTGCCCTACTAATCACCGCCAACTTTTTCCATCCCAGAGTCTCAGAGTCAATGGGTACATGCACGATAACATCTCCACGCGTGTGGGTTGGAAGATGAGCTATGGAAACCTTCAAAATTGCCCTACTAATCACCGCCAACTTTTTCCATCCCAGAGTCTTAGAGTCAATGGGTACATGCACGATAACATCTCCACGCGTGTGGGTTGGAAAATGAGCTATGGAAGATGAGCTATGAGCTATGGTGCCCTACTAATCACTGCCAACTTTTTCCATCCCAGAGTCTTAGAGTCAGTGGGTACATGCACGATAACATCACCACCCGTGTGGGTTGGAAAATGAGCTATGGAAGATGAGCTTTGAGCTATGGTGCCCTACTAATCACCGCCAACTTTTGCCATCCCAGAGTCTCAGAGTCAATGGGTACATGCACGATAACATCACCACCCGTGTGGGTTGGAAGATGAGCTATGGAAACCTTAAAAATTGCCCTGCTGACCACCGCCAACTTTTTCCATCCCAGAGTCTCAGAGTCAATAGGTACATGCACGATAACATCTCCACGCGTGTGGGTTGGAAGATGAGCTATGGAAGATGAGCTATGAGCTATGGTGCCCTACTAATCACCGCCAACTTTTTCCATCCCAGAGTCTTAGAGTCAGTGGGTACATGCACGATAACATCTCCACGCGTGTGGGTTGGAAGATGCGCTATGGAAGATGAGCTATGAGCTATGGTGCCCTACTAATCACCGCCAACTTTTGCCATCCCAGAGTCTCAGAGTCAATGGGTACATGCACGATAACATCACCACCCGTGTGGGTTGGAAGATGAGCTATGGAAGATGAGCTATGGAAGATGAGCTATGGAAGATGAGCTATGAGCTATGGTGCCCTACTAATCACCGCCAACTTTTTCCATCCCAGAGTCTTAGAGTCAATGGGTACATGCACGATAACATCTCCACGCGTGTGGGTTGGAAGATGAGCTATGGAAACCTTCAAAATTGCCCTACTAATCACCGCCAACTTTTTCCATCCCAGAGTCTCAGAGTCAATGGGTACATGCACGATAACATCTCCACGCGTGTGGGTTGGAAGATGAGCTATGGAAACCTTCAAAATTGCCCTACTAATCACCGCCAACTTTTTCCATCCCAGAGTCTTAGAGTCAATGGGTACATGCACGATAACATCTCCACGCGTGTGGGTTGGAAAATGAGCTATGGAAGATGAGCTATGAGCTATGGTGCCCTACTAATCACCGCCAACTTTTTCCATCCCAGAGTCTTAGAGTCAGTGGGTACATGCACGATAACATCACCACCCGTGTGGGTTGGAAAATGAGCTATGGAAGATGAGCTTTGAGCTATGGTGCCCTACTAATCACCGCCAACTTTTGCCATCCCAGAGTCTCAGAGTCAATGGGTACATGCACGATAACATCACCACCCGTGTGGGTTGGAAGATGAGCTATGGAAACCTTAAAAATTGCCCTGCTGACCACCGCCAACTTTTTCCATCCCAGAGTCTCAGAGTCAATAGGTACATGCACGATAACATCTCCACGCGTGTGGGTTGGAAGATGAGCTATGGAAGATGAGCTATGAGCTATGGTGCCCTACTAATCACCGCCAACTTTTTCCATCCCAGAGTCTTAGAGTCAGTGGGTACATGCACGATAACATCTCCACGCGTGTGGGTTGGAAGATGCGCTATGGAAGATGAGCTATGGAAGATGAGCTTTGAGCTATGGTGCCCTACTAATCACCGCCAACTTTTTCCATCCCAGAGTCTTAGAGTCAATGGGTACATGCACGATAACATCTCCACGCGTGTGGGTTGGAAGATGAGCTATGGAAACCTTCAAAATTGCCCTACTAATCACCGCCAACTTTTTCCATCCCAGAGTCTCAGAGTCAATGGGTACATGCACGATAACATCTCCACGCGTGTGGGTTGGAAGATGAGCTATGGAAGATGAGCTATGAGCTATGGTGCCCTACTACTCAACGCCAACTTTTTCCATCCCAGAGTCTCAGAGTCAATGGGTACATGCACGATAACATCTCCACGCGTGTGGGTTGGAAGATGAGCTATGAGCTATGGTGCCCTACTAATCACCGCCAACTTTTTCCATCCCAGAGTCTTAGAGTCAGTGGGTACATGCACGATAACATCTTCACGCGTGTGGGTTGGAAGATGAGCTATGGAAGATGAGCTATGAGCTATGGTGCCCTACTACTCAACGCCAACTTTTTCCATCCCAGAGTCTCAGAGTCAGTGGCTACATGCACGATAACATTTCCACGCGTGTGGGTTGGAAGATGAGCTATGGAAAATGAGCTATGGAAGATGAGCTATGGAAGATGAGCTATGAGCTATGGTGCCCTACTAATCACCGCCAACTTTTGCCATCCCAGAGTCTCAGAGTCAATGGGTACATGCACGATAACATCACCACCCGTGTGGGTTGGAAGATGAGCTATGGAAGATGAGCTATGGAAGATGAGCTATGAGCTATGGTGCCCTACTAATCACCGCCAACTTTTTCCATCCCAGAGTCTTAGAGTCAATGGGTACATGCACGATAACATCTCCACGCGTGTGGGTCGGAAGATGAGCTATGGAAGATGAGCTATGGAAGATGAGGTATGAGCTATGGTGCCCTACTAATCACCGCCAACTTTTTCCATCCCAGAGCCTTAGAGTCAATGGGTACATGCACGATAACATCTCCACGCGTGTGGGTTGGAAGATGAGCTATGGAAACCTTCGAAATTGCCCTACTAATCACCGCCAACTTTTTCCATCCCAGAGTCTCAGAGTCAGTGGCTACATGCACGATAACATCTCCACGCGTGTGGGTTGGAAGATGAGCTATGGAAGATGAGCTATGAGCTATGGTGCCCTACTAATCACCGCCAACTTTTTCCATCCCAGAGTCTTAGAGTCAGTGGGTACATGCACGATAACATCTCCACGCGTGTGGGTTGGAAGATGAGCTATGGAAGATGAGCTATGAGCTATGGTGCCCTACTAATCACCGCCAACTTTTTCCATCCCAGAGTCTTAGAGTCAATGGGTACATGCACGATAACATCTCCACACGTGGGGGTTGGAAAATTAGCTATGGAAACCTTAAAAATTGCCCTACTGACCACCGCCAACTTTTTCCATCCCAGAGTCTCAGAGTCAATGGGTACATGCACGATAACATCTCCACGCGTGTGGGTTGGAAAATGAGCTATGGAAGATGAGCTATGAGCTATGGTGCCCTACTAATCACCGCCAACTTTTTCCATCCCAGAGTCTTAGAGTCAGTGGGTACATGCACGATAACATCACCACCCGTGTGGGTTGGAAAATGAGCTATGGAAGATGAGCTTTGAGCTATGGTGCCCTACTAATCACCGCCAACTTTTGCCATCCCAGAGTCTCAGAGTCAATGGGTACATGCACGATAACATCACCACCCGTGTGGGTTGGAAGATGAGCTATGGAAACCTTAAAAATTGCCCTGCTGACCACCGCCAACTTTTTCCATCCCAGAGTCTTAGAGTCAATAGGTACATGCACGATAACATCTCCACCCGTGTGGGTTGGAAGATGAGCTATGGAAACCTTAAAAATTGCCCTACTAATCACCGCCAACTTTTTCCATCCCAGAGTCTTAGAGTCAATGGGTACATGCACGATAACATCTCCACGCGTGTGGGTTGGAAGATGAGCTATGGAAACCTTCAAAATTGCCCTACTAATCACCGCCAACTTTTTCCATCCCAGAGTCTCAGAGTCAATGGGTACATGCACGATAACATCTCCACGCGTGTGGGTTGGAAGATGAGCTATGGAAGATGAGCTATGAGCTATGGTGCCCTACTACTCAACGCCAACTTTTTCCATCCCAGAGTCTCAGAGTCAATGGGTACATGCACGATAACATCTCCACGCGTGTGGGTTGGAAGATGAGCTATGAGCTATGGTGCCCTACT
The DNA here is from genome assembly GCA_916610145.1 of Eristalis arbustorum. Taxonomy (NCBI): domain Eukaryota; kingdom Metazoa; phylum Arthropoda; class Insecta; order Diptera; family Syrphidae; genus Eristalis; species Eristalis arbustorum. The sequence goes on along the minus strand of CAKAIZ010000338.1, from coordinate 11,214 downwards.
AATCACCGCCAACTTTTTCCATCCCAGAGTCTTAGAGTCAGTGGGTACATGCACGATAACATCTTCACGCGTGTGGGTTGGAAGATGAGCTATGGAAGATGAGCTATGAGCTATGGTGCCCTACTACTCAACGCCAACTTTTTCCATCCCAGAGTCTCAGAGTCAGTGGCTACATGCACGATAACATTTCCACGCGTGTGGGTTGGAAGATGAGCTATGGAAAATGAGCTATGGAAGATGAGCTATGGAAGATGAGCTATGAGCTATGGTGCCCTACTAATCACCACCAACTTTTGCCATCCCAGAGTCTCAGAGTCAATGGGTACATGCACGATAACATCACCACCCGTGTGGGTTGGAAGATGAGCTATGGAAGATGAGCTATGGAAGATGAGCTATGAGCTATGGTGCCCTACTAATCACCGCCAACTTTTTCCATCCCAGAGTCTTAGAGTCAATGGGTACATGCACGATAACATCTCCACGCGTGTGGGTCGGAAGATGAGCTATGGAAGATGAGCTATGGAAGATGAGGTATGAGCTATGGTGCCCTACTAATCACCGCCAACTTTTTCCATCCCAGAGCCTTAGAGTCAATGGGTACATGCACGATAACATCTCCACGCGTGTGGGTTGGAAGATGAGCTATGGAAACCTTCGAAATTGCCCTACTAATCACCGCCAACTTTTTCCATCCCAGAGTCTCAGAGTCAGTGGCTACATGCACGATAACATCTCCACGCGTGTGGGTTGGAAGATGAGCTATGGAAGATGAGCTATGAGCTATGGTGCCCTACTAATCACCGCCAACTTTTTCCATCCCAGAGTCTTAGAGTCAGTGGGTACATGCACGATAACATCTCCACGCGTGTGGGTTGGAAGATGAGCTATGGAAGATGAGCTATGAGCTATGGTGCCCTACTAATCACCGCCAACTTTTTCCATCCCAGAGTCTTAGAGTCAATGGGTACATGCACGATAACATCTCCACACGTGGGGGTTGGAAAATTAGCTATGGAAACCTTAAAAATTGCCCTACTGACCACCGCCAACTTTTTCCATCCCAGAGTCTCAGAGTCAATGGGTACATGCACGATAACATCTCCACGCGTGTGGGTTGGAAAATGAGCTATGGAAGATGAGCTATGAGCTATGGTGCCCTACTAATCACCGCCAACTTTTTCCATCCCAGAGTCTTAGAGTCAGTGGGTACATGCACGATAACATCACCACCCGTGTGGGTTGGAAAATGAGCTATGGAAGATGAGCTTTGAGCTATGGTGCCCTACTAATCACCGCCAACTTTTGCCATCCCAGAGTCTCAGAGTCAATGGGTACATGCACGATAACATCACCACCCGTGTGGGTTGGAAGATGAGCTATGGAAACCTTAAAAATTGCCCTGCTGACCACCGCCAACTTTTTCCATCCCAGAGTCTTAGAGTCAATAGGTACATGCACGATAACATCTCCACGCGTGTGGGTTGGAAGATGAGCTATGGAAGATGAGCTATGAGCTATGGTGCCCTACTAATCACCGCCAACTTTTTCCATCCCAGAGTCTTAGAGTCAGTGGGTACATGCACGATAACATCTCCACGCGTGTGGGTTGGAAGATGAGCTATGGAAGATGAGCTATGGAAGATGAGCTATGAGCTATGGTGCCCTACTAATCACCGCCAACTTTTTCCATCCCAGAGTCTTAGAGTCAATGGGTACATGCACGATAACATCTCCACGCGTGTGGGTTGGAAGATGAGCTATGGAAACCTTCAAAATTGCCCTACTAATCACCGCCAACTTTTTCCATCCCAGAGTCTCAGAGTCAGTGGCTACATGCACGATAACATCTCCACGCGTGTGGGTTGGAAGATGAGCTATGGAAGATGAGCTATGGAAGATGAGCTATGAGCTATGGTGCCCTACTAATCACCGCCAACTTTTGCCATCCCAGAGTCTCAGAGTCAATGGGTACATACACGATAACATCACCACCCGTGTGGGTTGGAAGATGAGCTATGGAAGATGAGCTATGGAAGATGAGCTATGAGCTATGGTGCCCTACTAATCACCGCCAACTTTTTCCATCCCAGAGTCTTAGAGTCAATGGGTACATGCACGATAACATCTCCACGCGTGTGGGTTGGAAGATGAGCTATGGAAGATGAGCTATGAGCTATGGTGCCCTACTACTCAACGCCAACTTTTTCCATCCCAGAGTCTCAGAGTCAATGGGTACATGCACGATAACATCTCCACGCGTGTGGGTTGGAAGATGAGCTATGGAAACCTTCAAAATTGCCCTACTAATCACCGCCAACTTTTTCCATCCCAGAGTCTTAGAGTCAGTGGGTACATGCACGATAACATCTCCACGCGTGTGGGTTGGAAGATGAGCTATGGAAGATGAGCTATGAGCTATGGTGCCCTACTAATCACCGCCAACTTTTTCCATCCCAGAGTCTTAGAGTCAATGCGTACATGCACGATAACTTCTCCACGCGTGTGGGTTGGAAGATGAGCTATGGAAGATCAGCTATGAGCTATGGTGCCCTACTAATCACCGCCAACTTTTTCCATCCCAGAGTCTTAGAGTCAATAGGTACATGCACGATAACATCTCCACGCGTGTGGGTTGGAAAATGAGCTATGGAAACCTTCAAAATTGCCCTACTAATCACCGCCAACTTTTTCCATCCCAGAGTCTCAGAGTCAATGGGTACATGCGCGATAACATCTCCACGCGTGTGGGTTGGAAGATGAGCTATGGAAGATGAGCTATGAGCTATGGTGCCCTACTAATCACCGCCAACTTTTTCCATCCCAGAGTCTTAGAGTCAATGGGTACATGCACGATAACATCACCACCCGTGTGGGTTGGAAGATGAGCTATGGAAACCTTAAAGATTGCCCTGCTGATCACCGCCAACTTTTTCCATCCCAGAGTCTTAGAGTCAGTGGCTACATGCACGATAACATCTCCACGCGTGTGGGTTGGAAGATGAGCTATGGAAGATAAGCTATGAGCTATGGTGCCCTACTAATCACCACCAACTTTTTCCATCCCAGAGTCTTAGAGTCAATGGGTACATGCACGATAACATCTCCACGCGTGTGGGTTGGAAAATGAGCTATGGAAGATGAGCTATGAGCTATGGTGCTATACTAATCACCGCCAACTTTTTCCATCCCAGAGTCTTAGAGTCAGTGGGTACATGCACGATAACATCTCCACGCGTGTGGGTTGGAAGATGAGCTATGAGCTATGGTGCCCTACTAATCACCGCCAACTTTTTCCATCCCAGAGTCTCAGAGTCAATGGGTACATGCACGATAACATCTCCACGCGTGTGGGTTGGAAGATGAGTTATGGAAGATGAGCTATGAGCTATGGTGCCCTACTAATCACCGCCAACTTTTTCCATCCCAGAGTCTTAGAGTCAGTGGGTACATGCACGATAACATCTCCACGCGTGTGGGTTGGAAGATGAGCTATGGAAGATGAGCTATGAGCTATGGTGCCCTACTAATCACCGCCAACTTTTTCCATCCCAGAGTCTTAGAGTCAGTGGCTACATGCACGATAACATCTCCACGCGTGTGGGTTGGAAGATGAGCTATGGAAACCTTCAAAATTGCCCTACTAATCACCGCCAACTTTTTCCATCCCAGAGTCTTAGAGTCAATGGGTACATGCACGATAACATCTCCACGCGTGTGGGTTGGAAGATGAGCTATGGAAACCTTCAAAGATGCCCTACTAATCACCGCCAACTTTTTCCATCCCAGAGTCTCAGAGTCAATGGGTACATGCACGATAACATCTCCACGCGTGTGGGTTGGAAGATGAGCTATGGAAGATGAGCTATGAGCTATGGTGCCCTACTAATCACCGCCAACTTTTTCCATCCCAGAGTCTTAGAGTCAATGGGTACATGCACGATAACATCTCCAAACGTGTGGGTTGGAAGATGAGCTATGGAAGATGAGCTATGAGCTATGGTGCCCTACTAATCACCGCCAACTTTTTCCATCCCAGAGTCTCAGAGTCAGTGGGTACATGCACGATAACATCACCACCCGTGTGGGTTGGAAGATGAGCTATGGAAACCTTCAAAATTGCCCTACTAATCACCGCCAACTTTTTCCATCCCAGAGTCTCAGAGTCAATGGGTACATGCACGATAACATCTCCACGCGTGTGGGTTGGAAGATGAGCTATGGAAGATGAGCTATGAGCTATGGTGCCCTACTAATCACCGCCAACTTTTTCCATCCCAGAGTCTTAGAGTCAGTGGGTACATGCACGATAACATCTCCACGCGTGTGGGTTGGAAGATGAGCTATGGAAGATGAGCTATGAGCTATGGTGCCCTACTAATCACCGCCAACTTTTGCCATCCCAGAGTCTCAGAGTCAATGGGTACATGCACGATAACATCACCACCCGTGTGGGTTGGAAGATGAGCTATGGAAGATGAGCTATGAGCTATGGTGCCCTACTAATCACCGCCAACTTTTTCCATCCCAGAGTCTTAGAGTCAATGGGTACATGCACGATAACATCTCCACGCGTGTGGGTTGGAAGATGAGCTATGGAAACCTTCAAAATTGCCCTACTAATCACCGCCAACTTTTTCCATCCCAGAGTCTTAGAGTCAATGGGTACATGCACGATAACATCTCCACGCGTGTGGGTTGGAAGATGAGCTATGGAAGATCAGCTATGAGCTATGGTGCCCTACTAATCACCGCCAACTTTTTCCATCCCAGAGTCTTAGAGTCAATAGGTACATGCACGATAACATCTCACGCGTGTGGGTTGGAAAATGAGCTATGGAAACCTTCAAAATTGCCCTACTAATCACCGCCAACTTTTTCCATCCCAGAGTCTCAGAGGTCAATGGGTACATGCGCGATAACATCTCCACGTGTGGGTTGGAAGATGAGCTATGGAAGATGAGCTATGAGCTATGGTGCCCTACTAATCACGCCAACTTTTTCCATCCCAGAGTCTTAGAGTCAATGGGTACATGCACGATAACATCACCACCCGTGTGGGTTGGAAGATGAGCTATGGAAACCTTAAAGATTGCCCTGCTGACCACCGCCAACTTTTTCCATCCCAGAGTCTTAGAGTCAGTGGCTACATGCACGATAACATCTCCACGCGTGTGGGTTGGAAGATGAGCTATGAGCTATGGTGCCCTACTAATCACCACCAACTTTTTCCATCCCAGAGTCTTAGAGTCAATGGGTACATGCACGATAACATCTCCACGCGTGTGGGTTGGAAAATGAGCTATGGAAGATGAGCTATGAGCTATGGTGCCATACTAATCACCGCCAACTTTTTCCATCCCAGAGTCTTAGAGTCAGTGGGTACATGCACGATAACATCTCCACGCGTGTGGGTTGGAAGATGAGCTATGAGCTATGGTGCCCTACTAATCACCGCCAACTTTTTCCATCCCAGAGTCTCAGAGTCAATGGGTACATGCACGATAACATCTCCACGCGTGTGGGTTGGAAGATGAGTTATGGAAGATGAGCTATGAGCTATGGTGCCCTACTAATCACCGCCAACTTTTTCCATCCCAGAGTCTTAGAGTCAGTGGGTACATGCACGATAACATCTCCACGCGTGTGGGTTGGAAGATGAGCTATGGAAGATGAGCTATGAGCTATGGTGCCCTACTAATCACCGCCAACTTTTTCCATCCGAGAGTCTTAGAGTCAATAGGTATATGCACGATAACATCTCCACGCGTGTGGGTTGGAAGATGAGCTATGGAAACCTTCAAAATTGCCCTACTAATCACCGCCAACTTTTTCCATCCCAGAGTCTTAGAGTCAATGGGTACATGCACGATAACATCTCCACGCGTGTGGGTTGGAAGATGAGCTATGGAAACCTTCAAAATTGCCCTACTAATCACCGCCAACTTTTTCCATCCCAGAGTCTCAGAGTCAATGGGTACATGCACGATAACATCTCCACGCGTGTGGGTTGGAAGATGAGCTATGGAAGATGAGCTATGAGCTATGGTGCCCTACTAATCACCGCCAACTTTTTCCATCCCAGAGTCTTAGAGTCAATGGGTACATGCACGATAACATCTCCACACGTGTGGGTTGGAAGATGAGCTATGGAAGATGAGCTATGAGCTATGGTGCCCTACTAATCACCGCCAACTTTTTCCATCCCAGAGTCTCAGAGTCAGTGGGTACATGCACGATAACATCACCACCCGTGTGGGTTGGAAGATGAGCTATGGAAACCTTCAAAATTGCCCTACTAATCACCGCCAACTTTTTCATCCCAGAGTCTCAGAGTCAATGGGTACATGCACGATAACATCTCCACGCGTGTGGGTTGGAAGATGAGCTATGGAAGATGAGCTATGAGCTATGGTGCCCTACTAATCACCGCCAACTTTTTCCATCCCAGAGTCTTAGAGTCAGTGAGGTACATGCACGATAACATCTCCACGCGTGTGGGTTGGAAGATGAGCTATGGAAGATGAGCTATGAGCTATGGTGCCCTACTAATCACCGCCCAACTTTTTGCCCATCCCCAGAGTCTCAGAGTCAATGGGTACATGCACGATAACATCACCACCCGTGTGGGTTGGAAGATGAGCTATGGAAGATGAGCTATGGAAGTGCCCTACTAATCACCGCCAACTTTTTCCATCCCAGAGTCTTAGAGTCAATGGGTACATGCACGATAACATCTCCACGCGTGTGGGTTGGAAGATGAGCTATGGAAACCTTCAAAATTGCCCTACTAATCACCGCCAACTTTTTCCATCCCAGAGTCTTAGAGTCAATGGGTACATGCACGATAACATCTCCACGCGTGTGGGTTGGAAGATGAGCTATGGAAGATCAGCTATGAGCTATGGTGCCCTACTAATCACCGCCAACTTTTTCCATCCCAGAGTCTTAGAGTCAATAGGTACATGCACGATAACATCTCCACGCGTGTGGGTTGGAAAATGAGCTATGGAAACCTTCAAAATTGCCCTACTAATCACCGCCAACTTTTTCCATCCCAGAGTCTCAGAGTCAATGGGTACATGCGCGATAACATCTCCACGCGTGTGGGTTGGAAGATGAGCTATGGAAGATGAGCTATGAGCTATGGTGCCCTACTAATCACCGCCAACTTTTTCCATCCCAGAGTCTTAGAGTCAATGGGTACATGCACGATAACATCACCACCCGTGTGGGTTGGAAGATGAGCTATGGAAACCTTAAAGATTGCCCTGCTGACCACCGCCAACTTTTTCCATCCCAGAGTCTTAGAGTCAGTGGCTACATGCACGATAACATCTCCACGCGTGTGGGTTGGAAGATGAGCTATGGAAGATGAGCTATGAGCTATGGTGCCCTACTAATCACCACCAACTTTTTCCATCCCAGAGTCTTAGAGTCAATGGGTACATGCACGATAACATCTCCACGCGTGTGGGTTGGAAAATGAGCTATGGAAGATGAGCTATGAGCTATGGTGCCATACTAATCACCGCCAACTTTTTCCATCCCAGAGTCTTAGAGTCAGTGGGTACATGCACGATAACATCTCCACGCGTGTGGGTTGGAAGATGAGCTATGAGCTATGGTGCCCTACTAATCACCGCCAACTTTTTCCATCCCAGAGTCTCAGAGTCAATGGGTACATGCACGATAACATCTCCACGCGTGTGGGTTGGAAGATGAGTTATGGAAGATGAGCTATGAGCTATGGTGCCCTACTAATCACCGCCAACTTTTTCCATCCCAGAGTCTTAGAGTCAATGGGTACATGCACGATAACATCTCCACGCGTGTGGGTTGGAAGATGAGCTATGGAAGATGAGCTATGAGCTATGGTGCCCTACTAATCACCGCCAACTTTTTCCATCCGAGAGTCTTAGAGTCAATAGGTATATGCACGATAACATCTCCACGCGTGTGGGTTGGAAGATGAGCTATGGAAACCTTCAAAATTGCCCTACTAATCACCGCCAATTTTTTCCATCCCAGAGTCTTAGAGTCAATGGGTACATGCACGATAACATCTCCACGCGTGTGGGTTGGAAGATGAGCTATGGAAACCTTCAAAATTGCCCTACTAATCACCGCCAACTTTTTCCATCCCAGAGTCTCAGAGTCAATGGGTACATGCACGATAACATCTCCACGCGTGTGGGTTGGAAGATGAGCTATGGAAGATGAGCTATGAGCTATGGTGCCCTACTAATCACCGCCAACTTTTTCCATCCCAGAGTCTTAGAGTCAATGGGTACATGCACGATAACATCTCCACACGTGTGAGTTGGAAGATGAGCTATGGAAGATGAGCTATGAGCTATGGTGCCCTACTAATCACCGCCAACTTTTTCCATCCCAGAGTCTCAGAGTCAGTGGGTACATGCACGATAACATCACCACCCGTGTGGGTTGGAAGATGAGCTATGGAAACCTTCAAAATTGCCCTACTAATCACCGCCAACTTTTTCCATCCCAGAGTCTCAGAGTCAATGGGTACATGCACGATAACATCTCCACGCGTGTGGGTTGGAAGATGAGCTATGGAAGATGAGCTATGAGCTATGGTGCCCTACTAATCACCGCCAACTTTTTCCATCCCAGAGTCTTAGAGTCAGTGGGTACATGCACGATAACATCTCCACGCGTGTGGGTTGGAAGATGAGCTATGGAAGATGAGCTATGAGCTATGGTGCCCTACTAATCACCGCCAACTTTTGCCATCCCAGAGTCTCAGAGTCAATGGGTACATGCACGATAACATCACCACCCGTGTGGGTTGGAAGATGAGCTATGGGAGATGAGCTATGGAAGATGAGCTATGAGCTATGGTGCCCTACTAATCACCGCCAACTTTTTCCATCCCAGAGTCTTAGAGTCAATGGGTACATGCACGATAACATCTCCACGCGTGTGGGTTGGAAGATGAGCTATGGAAACCTTCAAAATTGCCCTACTAATCACCGCCAACTTTTTCCATCCCAGAGTCTTAGAGTCAATGGGTACATGCACGATAACATCTCCACGCGTGTGGGTTGGAAGATGAGCTATGGAAACCTTCAAAATTGCCCTACTAATCACCGCCAACTTTTTCCATCCCAGAGTCTCAGAGTCAATGGGTACATGCACGATAACATCTCCACGCGTGTGGGTTGGAAGATGAGCTATGGAAGATGAGCTATGAGCTATGGTGCCCTACTAATCACCGCCAACTTTTTCCATCCCAGAGTCTTAGAGTCAATGGGTACATGCACGATAACATCTCCACGCGTGTGGGTTGGAAGATGAGCTATGGAAACCTTCAAAATTGCCCTACTAATCACCGCCAACTTTTTCCATCCCAGAGTCTCAGAGTCAATGGGTACATGCACGATAACATCTCCACGCGTGTGGGTTGGAAAATGAGCTATGGAAGATGAGCTTTGAGCTATGGTGCCCTACTAATCACCGCCAACTTTTGCCATCCCAGAGTCTCAGAGTCAATGGGTACATGCACGATAACATCTCCACGCGTGTGGGTTGGAAGATGAGCTATGGAAACCTTAAAAATTGCCCTGCTGACCACCGCCAACTTTTTCCATCCCAGAGTCTTAGAGTCAATAGGTACATGCACGATAACATCTCCACGCGTGTGGGTTGGAAGATGAGCTATGGAAGATGAGCTATGAGCTATGGTGCCCTACTAATCACCGCCAACTTTTTCCATCCCAGAGTCTCAGAGTCAATGGGTACATGCACGATAACATCTCCACGCGTGTGGGTTGGAAGATGAGCTATGGAAACCTTAAAAATTGCCCTGCTGACCACCGCCAACTTTTTCCATCCCAGAGTCTTAGAGTCAATGGGTACATGCACGATAATATCTCCACACGTGGGGGTTGGAAAATTAGCTATGGAAACCTTAAAAATTGCCCTACTGACCACCGCCAACTTTTTCCATCCCAGAGTCTCAGAGTCAATGGGTACATGCACGATAACATCTCCACGCGTGTGGGTTGGAAGATGAGCTATGGAGGATGAGCTATGAGCTATGGTGCCCTACTAATCACCGCCAACTTTTTCCATCCCAGAGTCTTAGAGTCAGTGGGTACATGCACGATAACATCTCCACGCGTGTGGGTTGGAAGATGAGCTATGGAAGATGAGCTATGAGCTATGGTGCCCTACTAATCACCGCCAACTATTTCCATCCCAGAGTCTTAGAGTCAATGGGTACATGCACGATAACATCACCACCCGTGTGGGTTGGAAGATGAGCTATGGAAACCTTAAAGATTGCCCTGCTGACCACCGCCAACTTTTTCCATCCCAGAGTCTTAGAGTCAGTGGGTACATGCACGATAACATCTCCACGCGTGTGGGTTGGAAGATGAGCTATGGAAGATGAGCTATGAGCTATGGTGCCCTACTAATCACCGCCAACTTTTTCCATCCCAGAGTCTTAGAGTCAATGGGTACATGCACGATAACATCTCCACGCGTGTGGGTTGGAAGATGAGCTATGGAAGATCAGCTATGAGCTATGGTGCCCTACTAATCACCGCCAACTTTTTCCATCCCAGAGTCTTAGAGTCAGTGGGTACATGCACGATAACATCTCCACGCGTGTGGGTTGGAAGATGAGCTATGGAAGATCAGCTATGAGCTATGGTGCCCTACTAATCACCGCCAACTTTTTCCATCCCAGAGTCTTAGAGTCAGTGGGTACATGCACGATAACATCTCCACGCGTGTGGGTTGGAAGATGAGCTATGGAAGATGAGCTATGAGCTATGGTGCCCTACTAATCACCGCCAACTTTTGCCATCCCAGAGTCTCAGAGTCAATGGGTACATGCACGATAACATCTCCACGCGTGTGGGTTGGAAGATGAGCTATGGAAGATGAGCTATGGAAGATGAGCTATGGAAGATGAGCTATGAGCTATGGTGCCCTACTAATCACCGCCAACTTTTTCCATCCCAGAGTCTTAGAGTCAATGGGTACATGCACGATAACATCTCCACGCGTGTGGGTTGGAAGATGAGCTATGGAAACCTTCAAAATTGCCCTACTGACCACGGCCAACTTTTTCCATCCGAGAGTCTTAGAGTCAATAGGTACATGCACGATAACATCTCCACGCGTGTGGGTTGGAAGATGAGCTATGGAAGATCAGCTATGAGCTATGGTGCCCTA
>CAKAIZ010000337.1:12500-20705 GCA_916610145.1 Eristalis arbustorum | reverse complement strand
CCTACATTTTTCATGGAAAATCTGATTATTTTCTCAATATTTGTATATTATACTGCTATTTTTGTATATATACTGCGCTGAAACCCGCATTTTCTAAACTACTATGAAAGTTTTTGATCTTTAACCAACTTTTTCCTGTGATTTTTACTAGTTTCTAGTTTTCATATAACTTTTTCTACTCTTTTACCTACATTTTTCATGGAAAATCTGATTATTTTCTCTATATTTTTATATTATACTGCTATTTTTATATATATACTGCGCTGAAACCCGCATTTCCTAAACTTCTATGAAAGTTTTTGATCTTTAACCAACTTTTTCCTGTGATTTTTACTAGTTTCTAGTTTTCATATAACTTTTTCTACTCTTTTACCTACATTTTTCATGGAAAATCTGATTATTTTCTCAATATTTTTATATTATACTGCTATTTTTATATATATACTGCGCTGAAACCCGCATTTCCTAAACTACTATGAAAGTTTTTGATCTTTAACCAACTTTTTCCTGTGATTTTTACTAGTTTCTTCTTTTCATATAACTTTTTCTGCTCTTTTACCTACTTTTTTCATGGAAAATCTGATTATTTTCTCAATATTTTTATATTATACTGCTATATTTATATATATACTGCGCTGAAACCCGCATTTCCTAAACTACTATGAAAGTTTTTGATCTTTAACCAACTTTTTCCTGTGATTTTTACTAGTTTCTAGTTTTCATATAACTTTTTCTACTCTTTTACCTACATTTTTCATGGAAAATCTGATTATTTTCTCTATATTTTTATATTATACTGCTATTTTTATACATATACTGCGCTGAAACCCGCATTTCCTAAACTACTATGAAAGTTTTTGATCTTTAACCAACTTTTTCCTGTGATTTTTACTAGTTTCTAGTTTTCATATAACTTTTTCTAATCTTTTAGCTACATTTTTCATGGAAAATCTGATTATTTTCTCAATATTTTTATATTATACTACTATTTTTATATATATACAGCTCTGAAACCCGCATTTCCTATACTACTATGAAAGTTTTTGATCTTTAACCAACTTTTTCCTGTGATTTTTACTAGTTTCTTTTTTTCATATAACTTTTTCTACTCTTTTACCTACATTTTTCATTGAAAATCTGATTATTTTCTCAATATTTTTATATTATACTGCTATATTTATATATATACTGCGCTGAAACCCGCATTTCCTAAACTACTATGAAAGTTTTTGATCTTTAACCAACTTTTTCCTGTGATTTTTACTAGTTTCTAGTTTTCATATAACTTTTTCTACTCTTTTACCTACAATTTTCATGGAAAATCTGATTATTTTCTCTATATTTTTATATTATACTGCTATTTTTATATATATACTGCGCTGAAACCCGCATTTCCTATACTACTATGAAAGTTTTTGATCTTTAACCAACTTTTTCCTGTGGTTTTTACTAGTTTCTTTTTTTCATATAACTTTTTCTGCTCTTTTACCTACATTTTTCATGGAAAATCTGATTATTTTCTCAATATTTTTATATTATATATATATATATATATATATATATATACTGCGCTGAAACCCGCATTTCCTAGACTATTATGAAAGTTTTTGATCTGTAACCAACTTTTTCCTGTGATTTTCACTAGTTTCTTCTTTTCATATAACTTTTTCTACTCCTTTACCTACATTTTTCATGGAAAATCTGATTATTTTCTCAATATTTTTATATTATACTGCTATTTTTATATATATACTGCGCTGAAACCCGCATTTCCTAAACTACTATGAAAGTTTTTGATCTTTAACCAACTTTTTCCTGTGATTTTTACTAGTTTCTTCTTTTCATATAACTTTTTCTGCTCTTTTACCTACTTTTTTCATGGAAAATCTGATTATTTTCTCAATATTTTTATATTATACTGCTATTTTTATATATATACTGCGCTGAAACCCGCATTTCCTAAACTACTATGAAAGTTTTTGATCTTTAACCAACTTTTTCCTGTGATTTTTACTAGTTTCTAGTTTTCATATAACTTTTTCTACTCTTTTACCTACATTTTTCATGGAAAATCTGATTATTTTCTCTATATTTTTATATTATACTGCTATTTTTATACATATACTGCGCTGAAACCCGCATTTCCTAAACTACTATGAAAGTTTTTGATCTTTAACCAACTTTTTCCTGTGATTTTTACTAGTTTCTAGTTTTCATATAACTTTTTCTAATCTTTTAGCTACATTTTTCATGGAAAATCTGATTATTTTCTCAATATTTTTATATTATACTACTATTTTTATATATATACAGCTCTGAAACCCGCATTTCCTATACTACTATGAAAGTTTTTGATCTTTAACCAACTTTTTCCTGTGATTTTTACTAGTTTCTTTTTTTCATATAACTTTTTCTACTCTTTTACCTACATTTTTCATGGAAAATCTGATTATTTTCTCAATATTTTTATATTATACTGCTATATTTATATATATACTGCGCTGAAACCCGCATTTCCTAAACTACTATGAAAGTTTTTGATCTTTAACCAACTTTTTCCTGTGATTTTTACTAGTTTCTAGTTTTCATATAACTTTTTCTACTCTTTTACCTACAATTTTCATGGAAAATCTGATTATTTTCTCTATATTTTTATATTATACTGCTATTTTTATATATATACTGCGCTGAAACCCGCATTTCCTATACTACTATGAAAGTTTTTGATCTTTAACCAACTTTTTCCTGTGGTTTTTACTAGTTTCTTTTTTTCATATAACTTTTTCTGCTCTTTTACCTACATTTTTCATGGAAAATCTGATTATTTTCTCAATATTTTTATATTATATATATTTATATATATATATATACTGCGCTGAAACCCGCATTTCCTAGACTATTATGAAAGTTTTTGATCTGTAACCAACTTTTTCCTGTGATTTTCACTAGTTTCTTCTTTTCATATAACTTTTTCTACTCCTTTACCTACATTTTTCATGGAAAATCTGATTTATTTCTCAATATTTTTATATTATACTGCTATTTTTATATATATACTGCGCTGAAACCCGCATTTCCTAAACTACTTTGAAAGTTTTTGATCTTTAACCAACTTTTTCCTGTGATTTTTACTAGTTTCTTCTTTTCATATAACTTTTCCTGCTCTTTTACCTACTTTTTTCATGGAAAATCTGATTATTTTCTCAATATTTTTATATTATACTGCTATTTTTATATATATACAACGCTGAAACCCGCATTTCCTATACTACTATGAAAGTTTTTGATCTTTAACCAACTTTTTCCTGTGATTTTTACTAGTTTCTAGTTTTCATATAACTTTTTCTACTCTTTTACCTACTTTTCTCATGGAAAATCTGATTATTTTCTCAATATTTTTATATTATACTGCTATTTTTATATATATACAGCGCTGAAACCCGCATTTCCTATACTGCTATGAAAGTTTTTGATCTTTAACCAACTTTTTCCTGTGATTTTTACTAGTTTCTAGTTTTCATATAACTTTTTCTACTCTTTTACCTACATTTTTCATGGAAAATCTGATTATTTTCTCTATATTTTTATATTATACTGCTATTTTTATATATATACAGCGCTGAAACCCGCATTTCCTATACTGCTATGAAAGTTTTTGATCTTTAACCAACTTTTTCCTGTGATTTTTACTAGTTTCTAGTTTTCATATAACTTTTTCTACTCTTTTACCTACATTTTTCATGGAAAATCTGATTATTTTCTCTATATTTTTATATTATACTGCTATTTTTATACATATACTGCGCTGAAACCCGCATTTCCTTAACTACTATGAAAGTTTTTGATCTTTAACCAACTTTTTCCTGTGATTTTTACTAGTTTCTAGTTTTCATATAACTTTTTCTAATCTTTTACCTACATTTTTCATGGAAAATCTGATTATTTTCTCAATATTTTTATATTATACTACTATTTTTATATATATACAGCTCTGAAACCCGCATTTCCTATACTACTATGAAAGTTTTTGATCTTTAACCAACTTTTTCCTGTGATTTTTATTAGTTTCTTTTTTTCATATAACTTTTTCTACTCTTTTACCTACATTTTTCATGGAAAATCTGATTATTTTCTCAATATTTTTATATTATACTGCTATATTTATATATATACTGCGCTGAAACCCGCATTTCCTAAACTACTATGAAAGTTTTTGATCTTTAACCAACTTTTTCCTGTGATTTTTACTAGTTTATAGTTTTCATATAACTTTTCCTACTCTTTTACCTACAATTTTCATGGAAAATCTGATTATTTTCTCTATATTTTTATATTATACTGCTATTTTTATATATATACTGCGCTGAAACCCGCATTTCCTATACTACTATGAAAGTTTTTGATCTTTAACCAACTTTTTCCTGTGGTTTTTACTAGTTTCTTTTTTTCATATAACTTTTTCTGCTCTTTTACCTACATTTTTCATGGAAAATCTGATTATTTTCTCAATATTTTTATATTATACTACTATTTTTATATATATACAGCTCTGAAACCCGCATTTCCTATACTACTATGAAAGTTTTTGATCTTTAACCAACTTTTTCCTGTGATTTTTACTAGTTTCTTTTTTTCATATAACTTTTTCTACTCTTTTTACCTACATTTTTCATGGAAAATCTGATTATTTTCTCATATTTTTATATTATACTGCTATATTTATATATATACTGCGCTGAAACCCGCAATTTCCTAAACTACTATGAAAGTTTTTGATCTTTTAACCAACTTTTTCCTGTGATTTTTACTAGTTTCTAGTTTTCATATAACTTTTTCTACTCTTTTACCTACATTTTCATGGAAAATCTGATTATTTTCTCTATATTTTTATATTATACTGCTATTTTTATATATATACCTGCGCTGAAACCCGCATTTCCTATACTACTATGAAAGTTTTTGATCTTTAACCAACTTTTTCCTGTGGTTTTTACTAGTTTCTTTTTTTCATATAACTTTTCTGCTCTTTTACCTACATTTTTCATGGAAAATCTGATTATTTTCTCAATATTTTTATATTATATTATATTATATATATATACTGCGCTGAAACCCGCATTTCCTAGACTACTATGAAAGTTTTTGATCTGTAACCAACTTTTTTCCTGTGATTTTCACTAGTTTCTTCTTTTCATATAACTTTTTCTACTCCTTTACCTACATTTTTCATGGAAAATCTGATTTATTTCTCAATATTTTTATATTATACTGCTATTTTTATATATATACAACGCTGAAACCCGCATTTCCTATACTACTATGAAAGTTTTTGATCTTTAACCAACTTTTTCCTGTGATTTTTACTAGTTTCTAGTTTTTCATATAACTTTTTCTACTCTTTTCTCATGGAAAATCTGATTATTTTCTCAATATTTTTATATTATACTGCTATTTTTATATATATACAGCGCTGAAACCCGCATTTCCTATACTGCTATGAAAGTTTTTGATCTTTAACCAACTTTTTCCTGTGATTTTTTACTAGTTTCTAGTTTTCATATAACTTTTTCTACTCTTTTACCTACATTTTTTCATGGGAAAATCTGATTATTTTCTCTATATTTTTATATTATACTGCTATTTTTATATATATACTGCGCTGAAACCCGCATTTCCTAAACTTCTATGAAAGTTTTTGATCTTTAAACCAACTTTTTCCTGTGATTTTTACTAGTTTCTAGTTTTCATATAACTTTTTCTACTCTTTTACCTACATTTTTCATGGAAAATCTGATTATTTTCTCAATATTTTTATATTATACTGCTATTTTTTATATATATACTGCGCTGAAACCCGCATTTCCTAAACTACTATGAAAGTTTTTGATCTTTAACCAACTTTTTCCTGTGATTTTTACTAGTTTCTAGTTTTCATATAACTTTTTCTACTCTTTTACCTACATTTTTCATGGAAAATCTGATTATTTTCTCAATATTTTTATATTATAATGCTTTTTTTATTATATATACTGCGCTGAAACCCGCATTTCCTAAACTACTATGAAAGTTTTTGATCTTTAACCAACTTTTTTCCTGTGATTTTTACTAGTTTCTAGTTTTCATATAACTTTTTCTACTCTTTTACCTACATTTTTCATGGAAAATCTGATTATTTTCTCTATATTTTTATATTATACTGCTATTTTTATATATATACTGCGCTGAAACCCGCATTTCCTAAACTACTATGAAAGTTTTTGATCTTTAACCAACTTTTTCCTGTGATTTTTACTAGTTTCTAGTTTTCATATAACTTTTTCTACTCTTTTACCTACATTTTTCATGGAAAATCTGATTATTTTCTCAATATTTTTATATTATACTGCTATTTTTATATATATACTGCGCTGAAACCCGCATTTCCTAAACTACTATGAAAGTTTTTGATCTTTAACCAACTTTTTCCTGTGATTTTTACTAGTTTCTTCTTTTCATATAACTTTTTCTGCTCTTTTACCTACTTTTTTCATGGAAAATCTGATTATTTTCTCAATATTTTTATATTATACTGCTATTTTATATATATACTGCGCTGAAACCCGCATTTCCTAAACTACTATGAAAGTTTTTGATCTTTAACCAACTTTTTCCTGTGATTTTTACTAGTTTCTAGTTTTCATATAACTTTTTCTACTCTTTCACCTACATTTTTCATGGAAAATCTGATTATTTTCTCTATATTTTTATATTATACTGCTATTTTTATACATATACTGCGCTGAAACCCGCATTTCCTTAACTACTATGAAAGTTTTTGATCTTTAACCAACTTTTTCCTGTGATTTTTACTAGTTTCTAGTTTTCATATAACTTTTTCTAATCTTTTACCTACATTTTTCATGGAAAATCTGATTATTTTCTCAATATTTTTATATTATACTACTATTTTTATATATATACAGCTCTGAAACCCGCATTTCCTATACTACTATGAAAGTTTTTGATCTTTAAACAACTTTTTCCTGTGATTTTTACTAGTTTCTTTTTTTCATATAACTTTTTCTGCTCTTTTACCTACATTTTTCATGGAAAATCTGATTATTTTCTCAATATTTTTATATTATACTGCTATATTTATATATATACTGCGCTGAAACCCGCATTTCCTAAACTACTATGAAAGTTTTTGATCTTTAACCAACTTTTTCCTGTGATTTTTACTAGTTTCTAGTTTTCATATAACTTTTTCTACTCTTTTACCTACAATTTTCATGGAAAATCTGATTATTTTCTCTATATTTTTATATTATACTGCTATTTTTATATATATACTGCGCTGAAACCCGCATTTCCTATACTACTATGAAAGTTTTTGATCTTTAACCAACTTTTTCCTGTGGTTTTTACTAGTTTCTTTTTTTCATATAACTTTTTCTGCTCTTTTACCTACATTTTTCATGGAAAATCTGATTATTTTCTCAATATTTTTATATTATATATATATATATATATATATATACTGCGCTGAAACCCGCATTTCCTAGACTACTATGAAAGTTTTTGATCTGTAACCAACTTTTTCCTGTGATTTTCACTAGTTTCTTCTTTTCATATAACTTTTTCTACTCCTTTACCTACATTTTTCATGGAAAATCTGATTTATTTCTCAATATTTTTATATTATACTGCTATTTTTATATATATACTGCGCTGAAACCCGCATTTCCTAAACTACTTTGAAAGTTTTTGATCTTTAACCAACTTTTTCCTGTGATTTTTACTAGTTTCTTCTTTTCATATAACTTTTCCTGCTCTTTTACCTACTTTTTTCATGGAAAATCTGATTATTTTCTCAATATTTTTATATTATACTGCTATTTTTATATATATACAACGCTGAAACCCGCATTTCCTATACTACTATGAAAGTTTTTGATCTTTAACCAACTTTTTCCTGTGATTTTTACTAGTTTCTAGTTTTCATATAACTTTTTCTACTCTTTTACCTACATTTTTCATGGAAAATCTGATTATTTTCTCTATATTTTTATATTATACTGCTATTTTTATATATGTACTGCGCTGAAACCCGCATTTCCTAAACTACTATGAAAGTTTTTGATCTTTAACCAACTTTTTCCTGTGATTTTTACTAGTTTCTAGTTTTCATATAACTTTTTCTACTCTTTTACCTACATTTTTCAT
>CAKAIZ010000337.1:0-7500 GCA_916610145.1 Eristalis arbustorum | reverse complement strand
TAAACTACTTTGAAAGTTTTTGATCTTTAACCAACTTTTTCCTGTGATTTTTACTAGTTTCTTCTTTTCATATAACTTTTCCTGCTCTTTTACCTACTTTTTTCATGGAAAATCTGATTATTTTCTCAATATTTTTATATTATATATATATATATATATATATATATACTGCGCTGAAACCCGCATTTCCTATACTAGTATGAAAGTTTTTGATCTTTAACCAACTTTTTCTGCTCTTTTACCTACTTTTATCATGGAAAATCTGATTATTTTCTCAATATTTTTATATTATACTGCTATTTTTATATATATACTGCGCTGAAACCCGCATTTCCTAAACTACTATGAAAGTTTTTGATCTTTAACCAACTTTTTCCTGTGATTTTTACTAGTTTCTGTTTTCATATAACTTTTTCTACTCTCTTACCTACATTTTGCATGGAAAATCTGATTATTTTCTCTATATTTTTATATTATACTGCTATTTTTATATATGTACTGCGCTGAAACCCGCATTTCCTAAGCTACTATG
The DNA here is from genome assembly GCA_916610145.1 of Eristalis arbustorum. Lineage (NCBI taxonomy): Eukaryota > Metazoa > Arthropoda > Insecta > Diptera > Syrphidae > Eristalis > Eristalis arbustorum. The sequence goes on along the minus strand of CAKAIZ010000337.1, from coordinate 6,968 downwards.
AAAGTTTTTGATCTTTAACCAACTTTTTCCTGTGATTTTTACTAGTTTCTAGTTTTCATATAACTTTTCCTGCTCTTTTATCTACTTTCTTCATGGAAAATCTGATGATTTTCTCTATATTTTTATATCATACTGCTATTTTTATATATATACTGCGCTGAAACCCGCATTTCCTAAACTACTATGAAAGTTTTTGATCTTTAACCAACTTTTTCCTGTGATTTTTACTAGTTTCTAGTTTTCATATAACTTTTTCTACTCTTTTACCTACATTTTTCATGGAAAATCTGATTATTTTCTCTATATTTTTATATTATACTGCTATTTTTATATGTGTACTGCGCTGAAACCCGCATTTCCTAAGCTACTATGAAAGTTTTTGATCTTTAACCAACTTTTTCTTGTGATTTTTACTAGTTTCTTCTTTTCATATAACTTTTCCTGCTCTTTTACCTACTTTTTTCATGGAAAATCTGATTATTTTCTCAATATTTTTATATTATACTGCTATTTTTATATATATACTGCGCTGAAACCCGCATTTCCTATACTACTAAGAAAGTTTTTGATCTTTAACCAACTTTTTCTTGTGATTTTTACCAGTTTCTTCTTTTCATATAACTTTTCCTGCTCTTTTACCTACTTTTTTCATAGAAAATCTGATTATTTTCTCAATATTTTTATATTATACTGCTATTTTTATATATATACAGCGCTGAAACCCGCATTTCCTATACTACTATGAAAGTTTTTGATCTTTAACCAACTTTTGCCTGTGATTTTTACTAGTTTCTTTTTTTCATATAACTATTTCTGCTCTTTTACCTACATTTTTCATGGAAAATCTGATTATTTTCTCTATATTTTTATATTATACTGCTATTTTTATATATATACTGCGCTGAAACCCGCATTTCCTAAACTACTATGAACGTTTTTGATCTTTAACCAACTTTTTCCTGTGATTTTTACTAGTTTCTAGTTTTCATATAACTTTTTCTACTCTTTTACCTACATTTTTCATGGAAAATCTGATTATTTTCTCAATATTTTTGTATTATACTGCTATTTTTATATATGTTCTGCGCTGAAACCCGCATTTCCTAAGCTACTATGAAAGTTTTTGATCTTTAACCAACTTTTTCCTGTGATTTTTACTAGTTTCTTCTTTTCATATAACTTTTCCTGCTCTTTTACCTACTTTTTTCATGGAAAATCTGATTATTTTCTCAATATTTTTATATTATACTGCTATTTTTATATATATACTGCGCTGAAACCCGCATTTCCTAAACTACTATGAAAGTTTTTGATCTGTAACCAACTTTTTCCTGTGATTTTTACTAGTTTCTTCTTTTCATATAACTTTTTCTACTCTTTTACCTAAATTTTTCATGGAAAATCTGATTATTTTCTCAATATTTTTATATTATACTGCTATTTTTATATATGTCCTGCGCTGAAACCCGCATTTCCTAAGCTATTATGAAAGTTTTTGATCTTTAACCAACTTTTTCCTGTGATTTTTACTAGTTTCTTCTTTTCATATAACTTTTCCTGCTCTTTTACCTACTTTTTTCATGGAAAATCTGATTATTTTCTCAATATTTTTATATTATACTGCTATTTTTATATATATACAGCGCTGAAACCCGCATTTCCTATACTACTATGAAAGTTTTTGATCTTTAACCAACTTTTTCTACTCTTTTACCTACTTTTATCATGGAAAATCTGATTATTTTCTCAATATTTTTATATTATACTGCTATTTTTATATATATACTGCGCTGAAACCCGCATTTCCTAAACTACTATGAAAGTTTTTGATCTTTAACCAACTTTTTCCTGTGATTTTTGCTAGTTTCTAGTTTTCATATAACTTTTTCTACTCTTTTACCTACATTTTTCATGGGAAATCTGATTATTTTCTCTATATTTTTATATTATACTGCTATTTTTATATATATACTGCGCTGAAACCCGCATTTCCTAAACTACTATGAAAGTTTTTGATCTTTAACCAACTTTTTCCTGTGATTTTTACTAGTTTCTAGTTTTCATATAACTTTTTCTACTCTTTTACCTACATTTTTCATGGAAAATCTGATTATTTTCTCAATATTTTTATATTATACTGCTATTTTTATATATATACTGCGCTGAAACCCGCATTTCCTAAACTACTATGAAAGTTTTTGATCTTTAACCAACTTTTTCCTGTGATTTTTACTAGTTTCTAGTTTTCATATAACTTTTTCTACTCTTTTACCTACATTTTTCATGGAAAATCTGATTATTTTCTCTATATTTTTATATTATACTGCTATTTTTATATATATACTGCTCTGAAACCCGCATTTCCTAAACTACTATGAAAGTTTCTGATCTTTAACCAACTTTTTCCTGTGATTTTTACTAGTTTCTAGTTTTCATATAACTTTTTCTACTCTTTTACCTACATTTTTCATGGAAAATCTGATTATTTTCTCAATATTTTTATATTATACTGCTATTTTTATATATGTACTGCGCTGAAACCCGCATTTCCTAAGCTACTATGAAAGTTTTTGATCTTTAACCAACTTTTTTCTGTGATTTTTACTAGTTTCTTCTTTTCATATAACTTTTCCTGCTCTTTTACCTACTTTTTTCATGAAAAATCTGATTATTTTCTCAATATTTTTATATTATACTGCTATTTTCATATATATACAGCGCTGAAACCCGCATTTCCTATACTACTATGAAAGTTTTTGATCTTTAACCAACTTTTTCTGTGATTTTTACTAGTTTCTTTTTTTCATATAACTTTTTCTGATCTTTTACCTACATTTTTCATGGAAAATCTGATTATTTTCTCAATATTTTTATATTATACTGCTATTTTTATATATGTACTGCGCTGAAACCCGCATTTCCTAAGCTACTATGAAAGTTTTTGATCTTTAACCAACTTTTTTCTGTGATTTTTACTAGTTTCTTCTTTTCATATAACTTTTCCTGCTCTTTTACCTACTTTTTTCATGAAAAATCTGATTATTTTCTCAATATTTTTATATTATACTGCTATTTTCTTATATATACAGCGCTGAAACCCGCATTTCCTAAACTACTTTGAAAGTTTTTGATCTTTAACCAACTTTTTCCTGTGATTTTTACTAGTTTCTTCTTTTCATATAACTTTTCCTGCTCTTTTACCTACTTTTTTCATGGAAAATCTGATTATTTTCTCAATATTTTTATATTATATATATATATATATATATATATATATATACTGCGCTGAAACCCGCATTTCCCATACTAGTATGAAAGTTTTTGATCTTTAACCAACTTTTTCTGCGCTTTTACCTACTTTTATCATGGAAAATCTGATTATTTTCTCAATATTTTTATATTATACTGCTATTTTTATATATATACTGCGCTGAAACCCGCATTTCCTAAGCTACCATGAAAGTTTTTGATCTTTAACCAACTTTTTCCTGTGATTCTTAATAGTTTCTAGTTTTCATATAACTTTTTCTACTCTTTTACCTAAATTTTTCATGGAAAATCTGATTATTTTCTATATATTTTTATATTATACTGCTATTTTTATATATATACTGCGCTGAAACCCGCATTTCCTAAACTACTATGAAAGTTTTTGATCTTTAACCAACTTTTTCCTGTGATTTTTACTAGTTTCTAGTTTTCATATAACTTTTTCTACTCTTTTACCTACATTTTTCATGGAAAATCTGATTATTTTCTCTATATTTTTATATTATACTGCTATTTTTATATATATACTGCGCTGAAACCCGCATTTCCTAAACTACTATGAAAATTTTTGATCTTTAACCAACTTTTTCCTGTGATTTTTACTAGTTTCTAGTTTTCATATAACTTTTTCTACTCTTTTACCTACATTTTTCATGGAAAATCTGATTATTTTCTCAATATTTTTATATTATACTGCTATTTTTATATATGTACTGCGCTGAAACCCGCATTTCCTAAGCTACTATGAAAGTTTTTGATCTTTAACCAACTTTTTCCTGTGATTTTTACTAGTTTCTTCTTTTCATATAACTTTTCCTGCTCTTTTACCTACTTTTTTCATGGAAAATCTGATTATTTTCTCAATATTTTTATATTATACTGCTATTTTTATATATACAGCGCTGAAACCCGCATTTCCTATACTACTATGAAAGTTTTTGATCTTTAACCAGCTTTTTCCTGTGATTTTTACTAGTTTCTATTTTTCATATAACTTTTTCTGCTCTTTTACCTAAATTTTTCATGGAAAATCTGATTATTTTCTCAATATTTTTGTATTATATATATATATATATATATATATATATATATATATATACTGCGCTGCAACCCGCATTTCCTAAACTACTATGAAAGTTTTTGATCTGTAACCAACATTTTCCTGTGATTTTTACTAGTTTCTTCTTTTCATATAACTTTTTCTACTCTTTTACCTACATTTTTCATGGAAAATCTGATTTATTTCTCAATATTTTTATATTATACTGCTATTTTTAAATATATACTGCGCTGAAACCCGCATTTCCTAAACTACTATGAAAGTTTTTGATCTTTAACCAACATTTTCCTGTGATTTTTACTAGTTTCTTCTTTTCATATAACTTTTTCTACTCTTTTACCTACTTTTTTCATGGAAAATCTGATTTATTTCTCAATATTTTTATATTATACTGCTATTTTTAAATATATACTGCGCTGAAACCCGCATTTCCTAAACTACTATGAAAGTTTTTGATCTGTAACCAACATTTTCCTGTGATTTTTACTAGTTTCTTCTTTTCATATAACTTTTTCTACTCTTTTACCTACTTTTTTCATGGAAAATCTGATTTATTTCTCAATATTTTTATATTATACTGCTATTTTTAAATATATACTGCGCTGAAACCCGCATTTCCTAAACTACTATGAAAGTTTTTGATCTTTAACCAACATTTTCCTGTGATTTTTACTAGTTTCTTCTTTTCATATAACTTTTTCTACTCTTTTACCTACATTTTTCATGGAAAATCTGATTTATTTCTCAATATTTTTATATTATACTGCTATTTTTATATATGTACTGCGCTGAAACCCGCATTTTCTAAGCTACTATGAAAGTTTTTGATCTTAAATCAACTTTTTCCTGTGATTTTTACTAGTTTCTTCTTTTCATATAACTTTTCCTGCTCTTTTACCTACTTTTTTCATGGAAAATCTGATTATTTGCTCAATATTTTTGTATTATACTGCTATTTTTATATATATACAGCGCTGAAACCCGCATTTCCTATACTACTATGAAAGTTTTTGATCTTTAACCAACTTTTTCCTGTGATTTTTACTAGTTTCTTTTTTTCATATAACTTTTTCTGCTCTTTTACCCACATTTTCCATGGAAAATCTGATTATTTTCTCAATATTTTTATATTATATATATATATATATATATATATATATATACTGCGCTGAAACCCGCATTTCCTAAACTACTATGAAAGTTTTTGATCTGTAACCAACTTTTTCCTGTGATTTTTACTAGTTTCTTCTTTTCATATAACTTTTTCTACTCTTTTACCTACATTTTTCATGGAAAATCTGATTTATTTCTCAATATTTTTATATTATACTGCTATTTTTATATATGTACTGCGCTGAAACCCGCATTTAATAAGCTACTATGAAAGTTTTTGATCTTTAACCAACTTTTTCCTGTGATTTTTACTAGTTTCTTCTTTTCATATAACTTTTCCTGCTCTTTTACCTACTTTTTTCATGGAAAATCTGATTATTTTCTCAATATTTTTATATTATATATATATATATATATATATATACTGCGCTGAAACCCGCATTTCCTAAACTTCTATGAAAGTTTTTGATCTGTAACCAACTTTTTCCTGTGATTTTTACTAGTTTCTTCTTTTCATATAACTTTTTCTACTCTTTTACCTACATTTTTCATGGAAAATCTGATTTTTTTCTCTATATTTTTATATTATACTGTACTACTTTGAAAGTTTTTGATCTTTAACCAACTTTTTCCTGTGATTTTTACTAGTTTCTTTTTTTCATATAACATTTTCTGCTCTTTTACCTAAATTTTTCATGGAAAATCTGATTATTTTCTCAATATTTTTGTATTATATATATATATATATATATATATATATACTGCGCTGCAACCCGCATTTCCTAAACTACTATGAAAGTTTTTAATCTGTAACCAACATTTTCCTGTGATTTTTACTAGTTTCTTCTTTTCATATAACTTTTTCTACTCTTTTACCTACATTTTTCATGGAAAATCTGATTTTTTTCTCAATATTTTTATATTATACTGCTATTTTTATATATGTACTGCGCTGAAACCCGCATTTCCTAAGCTACTATGAAAGTTTTTGATCTTTAACCAACTTTTTCCTGTGATTTTTACTAGTTTCTTCTTTTCATATAACTTTTCCTGCTCTTTTACCTACTTTTTTTATGGAAAATCTGATTATTTTCTCAATATTTTTATATTATATATATATATATATATATATATACTGCGCTGAAACCCGCATTTCCTAAACTACTATGAAAGTTTTTGATCTGTAACCAACTTTTTCCTGTGATTTTTACTAGTTTCTTTTTTTCATATAACTTTTTCTACTCTTTTACCTACATTTTTCATGGAAAATCTGATTATTTTCTCAATATTTTTATATTATACTGCTATTTTTATATATGTACTGCGCTGAAACCCGCATTTCCTAAGCTACTATGAAAGTTTTTGATCTTTAACCAACTTTTTCCTGTGATTTTTACTAGTTTCTTCTTTTCATATAACTTTTCCTGCTCTTTTACCTACTTTTTTCATGGAAAATCTGATTATTTTCTCAATATTTTTATATTATATATATATATATATATATATATATATACTGCGCTGAAAA
>CAKAIZ010000336.1:0-65642 GCA_916610145.1 Eristalis arbustorum | reverse complement strand
GGCCCTATTTGGCCTACCAACGACTCGCGCATACCTGTTTCCATGTTTTCTTACGTGTATTATTCGATACTGATTCATTTCAAAGCATTTCGCCACATCGAAAATTTCAATCAATTTGACATAGCCGGCATCGTCGAATTTGTTCGTTTTTCACCCTAATCTTTCAAATGCCACAGCGGCCCTATTTGGCCTACCAACGACTCGCGCATACCTGTTTCCATGTTTTCTTACGTGTATTATTCGATACTGATTCATTTCAAAGCATTTCCGCCACATCGAAAATTTCAATCAATTTGACATAGCCGGCATCGTCGAATCTGTTCGTTTTTCACCCTCATCTTTCAAATGCCACAGCGGCCCTATTTGGGCCTACCAACGACTCGCGCATACCTGTTTCCATGTTTTCTTACGTGTATTATTCGATACTGATTCTTTCAAAGCATTTCGCCACATCGAAAATTTCAATCAATTTGACATAGCCGGCATCGTCGAATTTGTTCGTTTTCACCCTAATCTTTCAAATGCCACAGCGGCCCTATTTGGCCTACCAACGACTCGCGCATACCTGTTTCCATGTTTTCTTACGTGTATTATTCGATACTGATTCATTTCAAAGCATTTCGCCACATCGAAAATTTCAATCAATTTGACATAGCCGGCATCGTCGAATTTGTTCGTTTTTCACCCTAATCTTTCAAATGCCACAGCGGCCCTATTTGGCCTACCAACGACTCGCGCATACCTGTTTCCATGTTTTCTTACGTGTATTATTCGATACAGATTCATTTCAAAGCATTTCGCCACATCGAAAATTTCAATCAATTTGACATAGCCGGCATCGTCGAATTTGTTCGTTTTTCACCCTAATCTTTCAAATGCCACAGCGGCCCTATTCGGCCTACCAACGACTCGCGCATACCTGTTTCCATGTTTTCTTGCGTGTATTATTCGATACTGATTCATTTCAAAGCATTTCGCCACTTCGAAAATTTCAATCAATTTGACATAGCCGGCATCGTCGAATTTGTTCGTTTGTCACCCTCATCTTTCAAATGCCACAGCGGCCCTATTTGGCCTACCAACGACTCGCGCATACCTGTTTCCATGTTTTCTTGCGTTTATTATTCGATACTGATTCATTTCAAAGCATTTCGCCACATCGAAAATTTCAATCAATTTGACATAGCCGGCATCGTCGAATTTGTTCGTTTTTCACCCAAATCTTTCAAGTGCCACAGCGGCCCTATTTGGCCTACCAACAACTTGCGCATACCTGTTTCCATGTTTTCTTACGTGTATTATTCGATACTGATTCATTTCAAAGCATTTCGCCACATCGAAAATTTCAATCAATTTGACATAGCCGGCATCGTCGAATTTGTTCGTTTTTCACCCTAATCTTTCAAATGCCACAGCGGCCCTATTTGGCCTACCAACTACTCGCGCATACCTGTTTCCATGTTTTCTTACGTGTATTATTCGATACTGATTCATTTCAAAGCATTTCGCCACATCGAAAATTTCAATCAATTTGACATAGCCGGCATCGTCGAATTTGTTCGTTTTTCACCCTAATCTTTCAAATGCCACAGCGGCCCTATTTGGCCTACCAACGACTCGCGCATACCTGTTTCCATGATTTATTACGTGTATTATTCGATACTGATTCATTTCAAAGCATTTCGCCACATCGAAAATTTCAATCAATTTGACATAGCCGGCATCGTCGAATCTGTTCGTTTTTCACCCTCATCTTTCAAATGCCACAGCGGCCCTATTTGGCCTACCAACGACTCGCGCATACCTGTTTCCATGTTTTCTTACGTGTATTATTCGATACTGATTCATTTCAAAGCATTTCGCCACATCGAAAATTTCAATCAATTTGACATAGCCGGCATCGTCGAATTTGTTCGTTTTTCACCCTCATCTTTCAAATGCCACAGCGGCCCTATTTGGCCTACCAACGACTCGCGCATACCTGTTTCCATGTTTTCTTACGTGTATTATTCGATACTGATTCATTTCAAAGCATTTCGCCACATCGAAAATTTCAATCAATTTGACATAGCCGGCATCGTCGAATTTGTTCGTTTTTCACCCTAATCTTTCAAATGCCACAGCGGCCCTATTTGGCCTACCAACGACTCGCGCATACCTGTTTCCATGTTTTCTTACGTGTATTATTCGATTACTGATTCATTTCAAAGCATTTCGCCACATCGAAAATTTCAATCAATTTGACATAGCCGGCATCGTCGAATTTGTTCGTTTTTCACCCTCATCTTTCAAATGCCACAGCGGCCCTATTTGGCCTACCAACGACTCGCGCATACCTGTTTCCATGTTTTCTTACGTGTATTATTCGATACTGATTCATTTCAAAGCATTTCGCCACATCGAAAATTTCAATCAATTTGACATAGCCGGCATCGTCGAATTTGTTCGTTTTTCACCCTAATCTTTCAAATGCCACAGCGGCCCTATTTGGCCTACCAACGACTCGCGCATACCTGTTTCCATGTTTTCTTACGTGTATTATTCGATACTGATTCATTTCAAAGCATTTCGCCACATCGAAAATTTCAATCAATTTGACATAGCCGGCATCGTCGAATTTGTTCGTTTTTCACCCAAATCTTTCAAATGCCACAGCGGCCCTATTTGGCCTACCAACGACTTGCGCATACCTGTTTCCATGTTTTCTTACGTGTTTTATTCGATACTGATTCATTTCAAAGCATTTCGCCACATCGAAAATTTCAATCAATTTGACATAGTCGGCATCGTCGAATTTGTTCGTTTTTCACCCTAATCTTTCAAATGCCACAGCGGCCCTATTTGGCCTACCAACGACTCGCGCATACCTGTTTCCATGTTTTCTTACGTGTATTGTTCGATACTGATTCATTTCAAAGCATTTCGCCACATCGAAAATTTCAATCAATTTGACATAGCCGGCATCGTCGAATTTGTTCGTTTTTCACCCTCATCTTTCAAATGCCACAGCGGCCCTATTTGGCCTACCAACGACTCGCGCATACCTGTTTCCATGTTTTCTTACGTGTATTATTCGATACTGATTCATTTCAAAGCATTTCGCCACATCGAAAATTTCAATCAATTTGACATAGCCGGCATCGTCGAATTTGTTCGTTTTTCACCCTAATCTTTCAAATGCCACAGCGGCCCTATTTGGCCTACCAACGACTCGCGCATACCTGTTTCCATGTTTTCTTACGTGTATTATTCGATACTGATTCATTTCAAAGCATTTCGCCACATCGAAAATTTCAATCAATTTGACATAGCCGGCATCGTCGAATTTGTTCGTTTTTCACCCTAATCTTTCAAATGCCACAGCGGCCCTATTTGGCCTACCAACGACTCGCGCATACCTGTTTCCATGTTTTCTTACGTGTATTATTCGATACTGATTCATTTCAAAGCATTTCGCCACATCGAAAATTTCAATCAATTTGACATAGCCGGAATGTCGAATTTGTTCGTTTTTCACCCTAATCTTTCAAATGCCACAGCGGCCCTATTTGGCCTACCAACGACTCGCGCATACCTGTTTCCATGATTTCTTACGTGTATTATTCGATACTGATTCATTTCAAAGCATTTCGCCACATCGAAAATTTCAATCAATTTGACATAGCCGGCATCGTCGAATTTGTTCGTTTTTCACCCTCATCTTTCAAATGCCACAGCGGCCCTATTTGGCCTACCAACGACTCGCGCATACCTGTTTCCATGTTTTCTTACGTGTATTATTCGATACTGACTCATTTCAAAGCATTTCGCCACATCGAAAATTTCAATCAATTTGACATAGCCGGCATCGTCGAATTTGTTCGTTTTTCACCCTCATCTTTCAAATGCCACAGCGGCCCTATTTGCCCTACCAACGACTCGCGCATACCTGTTTCCATGTTTTCTTACGTGTATTATTCGATACAGATTCATTTCAAAGCATTTCGCCACATCGAAAATTTCAATCAATTTCACATAGCCGGCATCGTCGAATTTGTCCGTTTTTCACCCTAATCTTTCAAATGCCACAGCGGCCCTATTTGGCCTACTAACGACTCGCGCATACCTGTTTCCATGTTTCTTACGTGTATTATTCGATACTGATTCATTTCAAAGCATTTCGCCACATCGAAAATTTCAATCAATTTGACATAGCCGGCATCGTCGAATTTGTTCGTTTTTCATCCTAATCTTTCAAATGCCACAGTGGCCCTATTTGGCCTACCAACGACTCGCGCATACCTGTTTCCATGTTTTCTTGCGTGTATTATTCGATACTGATTCATTTCAAAGCATTTCGCCACATCGAAAATTTCAATCAATTTGACATAGCCGGCATCGTCGAATTTGTTCGTTTTTCACCCTAATCTTTCAAATGCCACAGCGGCCCTATTTGGCCTACCAACGACTCGCGCATACCTGTTTCCATGTTTTCTTACGTGTATTATTCGATACTGATTCATTTCAAAGCATTTCGCCACATCAAAAATTTCAATCAATTTGACATAGCCGGCATCGTCGAATTTGTTCGTTTTTCACCCTCATCTTTCAAATGCCACAGCGGCCCTATTTGGCCTACCAACGACTCGCGCATACCTGTTTCCATGTTTTCTTACGTGTATTATTCGATACTGATTCATTTCAAAGCATTTCGCCACATCGAAAATTTCAATCAATTTGACATAGCCGGCATCGTCGAATTTGTTCGTTTTTCACCCTAATCTTTCAAATGCCACAGCGGCCCTATTTGGCCTACCAACGACTCGCGCATACCTGTTTCCATGTTTTCTTACGTGTATTATTCGATACTGATTCATTTCAAAGCATTTCGCCACATCGAAAATTTCAATCAATTTGACATAGCCGGCATCGTCGAATTTGTTCGTTTTTCACCCTAATCTTTCAAATGCCACAGCGGCCCTATTTGGCCTACCAACGACTCGCGCATACCTGTTTCCATGTTTTCTTACGTGTATTATTCGATACTGATTCATTTCAAAGCATTTCGCCACATCGAAAATTTCAATCAATTTGACATAGCCGGCATCGTCGAATTTGTTCGTTTTTCACCCTAATCTTTCAAATGCCACAGCGGCCCCTATTTGGCCTACCAACGACTCGCGCATACCTGTTTCCATGTTTTCTTACGTGTATTATTCGATACTGATTCATTTCAAAGCATTTCGCCACATCGAAAATTTCAATCAATTTGACATAGCCGGATGTCGAATTTGTTCGTTTTTCACCCTAATCTTTCAAATGCCACAGCGGCCCTATTTGGCCTACCAACGACTCGCGGATACCTGTTTCCATGATTTCTTACGTGTATTATTCGATACTGATTCATTTCAAAGCATTTCGCCACATCGAAAATTTCAATCAATTTGACATAGCCGGCATCGTCGAATTTGTTCGTTTTTCACCCTCATCTTTCAAATGCCACAGCGTCCCTATTTGGCCTACCAACGACTCGCGCATACCTGTTTCCATGTTTTCTTACGTGTATTATTCGATACTGATTCATTTCAAAGCATTTCGCCACATCGAAAATTTCAATCAATTTGACATAGCCGGCATCGTCGAATTTGTTCGTTTTTCACCCTCATCTTTCAAATGCCACAGCGGCCCTATTTGGCCTACCAACGACTCGCGCATACCTGTTTCCATGTTTTCTTACGTGTATTATTCGATACAGATTCATTTCAAAGCATTTCGCCACATCGAAAATTTCAATCAATTTCACATAGCCGGCATCGTCGAATTTGTTCGTTTTTCACCCTAATCTTTCAATGCCACAGCGGCCCTATTTGGCCTACCAACGACTCGCGCCATACCTGTTTCCATGTTTTCTTACGTGTATTATTCAATACTGATTCATTTCAAAGCATTTCGCCACATCGAAAATTTCAATCAATTTGACATAGCCGGCATCGTCGAATTTGTTCGTTTTTTCACCCTAATCTTTCAAATGCCACAGCGGCCCTATTTGGCCTACCAACGACTCGCGCATACCTGTTTCCATGTTTTCTTACGTGTATTATTCGATACTGATTCATTTCAAAGCATTTCGCCACATCGAAAATTTCAATCAATTTGACATAGCCGGCATCGTCGAATTTGTTCGTTTTTCACCCTAATCTTTCAAATGCCACAGCGGCCCTATTTGGCCTACCAACGACTCGCGCATACCTGTTTCCATGTTTTCTTACGTGTATTATTCGATACTGATTCATTTCAAAGCATTTCGCCACATCGAAAATTTCAATCAATTTGACATAGCCGGCATCGTCGAATTTGTTCGTTTTTCACCCTAATCTTTCAAATGCCACAGCGGCCCTATTTGGCCTACCAACGACTCGCGCATACCTGTTTCCATGTTTTCTTACGTGTATTATTCGATACTGATTCATTTCAAAGCATTTCGCCACATCGAAAATTTCAATCAATTTGACATAGCCGGCATCGTCGAATTTGTTCGTTTTTCACCCTAATCTTTCAAATGCCACAGCGGCCCTATTTGGCCTACCAACGACTCGCGCATACCTGTTTCCATGTTTTCTTACGTGTATTATTCGATACTGATTCATTTCAAAGCATTTCGCCACATCGAAAATTTCAATCAATTTGACATAGCCAGCATCGTCGAATTTGTTCGTTGTTCACCCTAATCTTTCAAATGCCACAGCGGCCCTATTTGGCCTACCAACGACTCGCGCATACCTGTTTCCATGTTTTCTTACGTGTATTATTCGATACTGATTCATTTCAAAGCATTTCGCCACATCGAAAATTTCAATCAATTTGACATAGCCGGCATCGTCGAATTTGTTCGTTTTTTCACCCTAATCTTTCAAATGCCACAGCGGCCCTATTTGGCCTACCAACGACTCGCGCATACCTGTTTCCATGTTTTCTTACGTGTATTATTCGATAGTGATTAATTTCAAAGCATTTCGCCACATCGAAAATTTCAATCAATTTGACATAGCCGGCATCGTCGAATTTGTTCGTTTTTCACCCTAATCTTTCAAATGCCACAGCGGCCCTATTTGGCCTATCAACGACTCGCGCATACCTGTTTCCATGTTTTCTTACGTGTATTATTCGATACTGATTCATTTCAAAGCATTTCGCCACATCGAAAATTTCAATCATGTGACATAGCCGGCATCGTCGAATTTGTTCGTTTTTCACCCTAATCTTTCAAATGCCACAGCGGCCCTATTTGGCCTACCAACGACTCGCGCATACCTGTTCCATGTTTTCTTACGTGTATTATTCGATACTGATTAATTTCAAAGCATTTCGCCACATCGAAAATTTCAATCAATTTGACATAGCCGGCATCGTCGAATTTGTTCGTTTTTCACCCTAATCTTTCAAATGCCACAGCGGCTCTATTTGGCCTACCAACGACTCGCGCATACCTGTTTCCATGTTTTCTTACGTGTATTATTCGATACTGATTCATTTCAAAGCATTTCGCCACATCGAAAATTTCAATCAATTTGACATAGCCGGCATCGTCGAATTTGTTCGTTTTTCACCCTAATCTTTCAAATGCCACAGCGGCCCTATTTGGCCTACCAACGACTCGCGCATACCTGTTTCCATGTTTTCTTACGTGTATTATTCGATACAGATTCATTTCAAAGCATTTCGCCACATCGAAAATTTCAATCAATTTCACATAGCCGGCATCGTCGAATTTGTTCGTTTTTCACCCTAATATTTCAAATGCCACAGCGGCCCTATTTGGCCTACCAACGACTCGCGCATACCTGTTTCCATGTTTTCTTACGTGTATTATTCGATAGTGATTAATTTCAAAGCATTTCGCCACATCGAAAATTTCAATCAATTTGACATAGCCGGCATCGTCGAATTTGTTCGTTTTTTCACCCCTAATCTTTCAAATGCCACAGCGGCCCTATTTGGCCTACCAACGACTCGCGCATACCTGTTTCCATGTTTTCTTACGTGTATTATTCGATACTGATTCATTTCAAAGGCATTTCGCCACATCGAAAATTTCAATCAATGTGACATAGCCGGGCATCGTCGAATTTGTTCGTTTTTCACCCTAATCTTTCAAATGCCACAGCGGCCCTATTTGGCCTACCAACGACTCGCGCATACCTGTTCCATGTTTTCTTACGTGTATTATTCGATACTGATTAATTTCAAAGCATTTCGCCACATCGAAAATTTCAATCAATTTGACATAGCCGGCATCGTCGAATTTGTTCGTTTTTCACCCTAATCTTTCAAATGCCACAGCGGCTCTATTTTGGCCTACCAACGACTCGCGCATACCTGTTTCCATGTTTTCTTACGTGTATTATTCGATACTGATTCATTTCAAAGCATTTCGCCACATCGAAAATTTCAATCAATTTGACATAGCCGGCATCGTCGAATTTGTTCGTTTTTCACCCTAATCTTTCAAATGCCACAGCGGCCCTATTTGGCCTACCAACGACTCGCGCATACCTGTTTCCAATGTTTTCCTTACGTGTATTATTCGATACAGATTCATTTCAAAGCATTTCCGCCACATCGAAAATTTCAATCAATTTCACATAGCCGGCATCGTCGAATTTGTTCGTTTTTCACCCTAATCTTTCAAATGCCACAGCGGCCCTATTTGGCCTACCAACGACTCGCGCATACCTGTTTCCATGTTTTCTTACGTGTATTATTCAATACTGATTCATTTCAAAGCATTTCGCCACATCGAAAATTTCAATCAATTTGACATAGCCGGCATCGTCGAATTTGTTCGTTTTTCACCCTAATCTTTCAAATGCCACAGCGGCCCTATTTGGCCTACCAACGACTCGCGCATACCTGTTTCCATGTTTTCTTACGTGTATTATTCGATACTGATTCATTTCAAAGCATTTCGCCACATCGAAAATTTCAATCAATTTTGACATAGCCGGCATCGTCGAATTTGTTCGTTTTTCACCCTAATCTTTCAAATGCCACAGCGGCCCTATTTGGCCTACCAACGACTCGCGCATACCTGTTTCCATGTTTTCTTACGTGTATTATTCGATACTGATTCATTTCAAAGCATTTCGCCACATCGAAAATTTCAATCAATTTGACATAGCCGGCATCGTCGAATTTGTTCGTTTTTCACCCTAATCTTTCAAATGCCACAGCGGCCCTATTTGGCCTACCAACGACTCGCGCATACCTGTTTCCATGTTTTCTTACGTGTATTATTCGATACTGATTCATTTCAAAAGCATTTCGCCACATCGAAAATTTCAATCAATTTGACATAGCCGGCATCGTCGAATTTGTTCGTTTTTCACCCTAATCTTTCAAATGCCACAGCGGCCCTATTTGGCCTACCAACGACTCGCGCATACCTGTTTCCATTTTTTCTTACGTGTATTATTCGGTACTGATTCATTTCAAAAGCATTTCGCCACATCGAAAATTTCAATCAATTTGACATAGCCGGCATCGTCGAATTTGTTCGTTTTTCACCCTAATCTTTCAAATGCCACAGCGGCCCTATTTGGCCTATCAACGACTCGCGCATACCTGTTTCCATGTTTTCTTACGTGTATTATTCGATACTGATTCATTTCAAAGCATTTCGCCACATCGAAAATTTCAATCAATTTGACATAGCCGGCATCGTCGAATTTGTTCGTTTTTCACCCTAATCTTTCAAATGCCACAGCGGCCCTATTTGCCTACCAACGACTCGCGCATACCTGTTCCATGTTTTCTTACGTGTATTATTCGATACTGATTAATTTCAAAGCATTTCGCCACATCGAAAATTTCAATCAATTTGACATAGCCGGCATCGTCGAATTTGTTCGTTTTTCACCCTAATCTTTCAAATGCCACAGCGGCTCTATTTGGCCTACCAACGACTCGCGCATACCTGTTTCCATGTTTTCTTACGTGTATTATTCGATACTGATTCATTTCAAAGCATTTTGCCACATCGAAAATTTCAATAAATTTGACATAGCCGGCATCGTCGAATTTGTTCGTTTTTTCACCCTAATCTTTCAAATGCCACAGCGGCCCTATTTGGCCTACCAACGACTCGCGCATACCTGTTTCCATGTTTTCTTACGTGTATTATTCGATACTGATTCATTTCAAAGCATTTCGCCACATCGAAAATTTCAATCAATTTGACATAGCCGGCATCGTCGAATTTGTTCGTTTTTCACCCTCATCTTTCAAATGCCACAGCGGCCCTATTTGGCCTACCAACGACTCGCGCATACCTGTTTCCATGTTTTCTTACGTGTATTATTCGATACAGATTCATTTCAAAGCATTTCGCCACATCGAAAATTTCAATCAATTTCACATAGCCGGCATCGTCGAATTTGTTCGTTTTTCACCCTAATCTTTCAAATGCCACAGCGGCCCTATTTGGCCTACCAACGACTCGCGCATACCTGTTTCCATGTTTTCTTACGTGTATTATTCGATACTGATTCATTTCAAAGCATTTCGCCACATCGAAAATTTCAATCAATTTGACGTAGCCGGCATCGTCGAATTTGTTCGTTTTTCACCCTAATCTTTCAAATGCCACAGCGGCCCTATTTGGCCTACCAACGACTCGCGCATACCTGTTTCCATGTTTTCTTACGTGTATTATTCGATACTGATTCATTTCAAAGCATTTCGCCACATCGAAAATTTCAATCAATTTGACATAGCCGGCATCGTCGAATTTGTTCGTTTTTCACCCTAATCTTTCAAATGCCACAGCGGCCCTATTTGGCCTACCAACGACTCGCGCATACCTGTTTCCATGTTTTCTTACGTGTATTATTCGATACTGATTCATTTCAAAGCATTTCGCCACATCGAAAATTTCAATCAATTTGACATAGCCGGCATCGTCGAATTTGTTCGTTTTTCTCAAATGCCACAGCGGCCCTATTTGGCCTACCAACGACTCGCGCATACCTGTTTCCATGTTTTCTTACGTGTATTATTCGATACAGATTCATTTCAAAGCATTTCGCCACATCGAAAATTTCAATCAATTTCACATAGCCGGCATCGTCGAATTTGTTCGTTTTTCACCCTAATCTTTCAAATGCCACAGCGGCCCTATTTGGCCTACCAACGACTCGCGCATACCTGTTTCCATGTTTTCTTACGTGTATTATTCGATACTGATTCATTTCAAAGCATTTCGCCACATCGAAAATTTCAATCAATTTGACATAGCCGGCATCGTCGAATTTGTTCGTTTTTCACCCTAATCTTTCAAATGCCACAGCGGCCCTATTTGGCCTACCAACGACTCGCGCATACCTGTTTCCATGTTTTCTTACGTGTATTATTCGATACTGATTCATTTCAAAGCATTTCGCCACATCGAAAATTTCAATCAATTTGACGTAGCCGGCATCGTCGAATTTGTTCGTTTTTCACCCTAATCTTTCAAATGCCACAGCGGCCCTATTTGGCCTACCAACGACTCGCGCATACCTGTTTCCATGTTTTCTTACGTGTATTATTCGATACTGATTCATTTCAAAGCATTTCGCCACATCGAAAATTTCAATCAATTTGACATAGCCGGCATCGTCGAATTTGTTCGTTTTTCACCCTAATCTTTCAAATGCCACAGCGGCCCTATTTGGCCTATCAACGACTCGCGCATACCTGTTTCCATGTTTTCTTACGTGTATTATTCGATACTGATTCATTTCAAAGCATTTCGCCACATCGAAAATTTCAATCAATGTGACATAGCCGGCATCGTCGAATTTGTTCGTTTTTCACCCTAATCTTTCAAATGCCACAGCGGCCCTATTTGGCCTACCAACGACTCGCGCATACCTGTTCCATGTTTCCCTTACGTGTATTATTCGATACTGATTCATTTCAAAGCATTTCGCCACATCGAAAATTTCAATCAATTTGACATAGCCGGCATCGTCGAATTTGTTCGTTTTTCACCCTAATCTTTCAAATGCCACAGCGGCTCTATTTGGCCTACCAACGACTCGCGCATACCTGTTTCCATGTTTTCTTACGTGTATTATTCGATACTGATTCATTTCAAAGCATTTTGCCACATCGAAAATTTCAATCAATTTGACATAGCCGGCATCGTCGAATTTGTTCGTTTTTCACCCTAATCTTTCAAATGCCACAGCGGCCCTATTTGGCCTACCAACGACTCGCGCATACCTGTTTCCATGTTTTCTTACGTGTATTATTCGATACTGATTCATTTCAAAGCATTTCGCCACATCGAAAATTTCAATCAATTTGACATAGCCGGCATCGTCGAATTTGTTCGTTTTTCACCCTCATCTTTCAAATGCCACAGCGGCCCTATTTGGCCTACCAACGACTCGCGCATACCTGTTTCCATGTTTTCTTACGTGTATTATTCGATACAGATTCATTTCAAAGCATTTCGCCACATCGAAAATTTCAATCAATTTCACATAGCCGGCATCGTCGAATTTGTTCGTTTTTCACCCTAATCTTTCAATGCCACAGCGGCCCTATTTGGCCTACCAACGACTCGCGCATACCTGTTTCCATGTTTTCTTACGTGTATTATTCAATACTGATTCATTTCAGAAGCATTTCGCCACATCGAAAATTTCAATCAATTTGACATAGCCGGCATCGTCGAATTTGTTCGTTTTTCACCCTAATCTTTCAAATGCCACAGCGGCCCTATTTGGCCTACCAACGACTCGCGCATACCTGTTTCCATGTTTTCTTACGTGTATTATTCGATACTGATTCATTTCAAAGCATTTCGCCACATCGAAAATTTCAATCAATTTGACGTAGCCGGCATCGTCGAATTTGTTCGTTTTTCACCCTAATCTTTCAAATGCACAGCGGCCCTATTTGCCTACCAACGACTCGCGCATACCTGTTTCCATGTTTTCTTACGTGTATTATTCGATACTGATTCATTTCAAAGCATTTCGCCACATCGAAAAATTTCAATCAATTTGACATAGCCGGCATCGTTCGAATTTGTTCGTTTTTCACCCTAATCTTTCAAATGTCACAGCGGCCCTATTTGGCCTATCAACGACTCGCGCATACCTGTTTCCATGTTTTCTTACGTGTATTATTCGATACTGATTCATTTCAAAGCATTTCGCCACATCGAAAATTTCAATCAATGTGACATAGCCGGCATCGTCGAATTTGTTCGTTTTTCACCCTAATCTTTCAAATGCCACAGCGGCCCTATTTGGCCTACCCAACGACTCGCGCATACCTGTTTCCATGTTTTCTTACGTGTATTATTCGATACTGATTAATTTCAAAGCAATTCGCCACATCGAAAATTTCAATCAATTTGACATAGCCGGCATCGTCGAATTTGTTCGTTTTTCACCCTAATCTTTCAAATGCCACAGCGGCCCTATTTGGCCTACCAACGACTCGCGCATACCTGTTTCCATGTTTTCTTACGTGTATTAATTGATACTGATTCATTTCAAAGCATTTCGCCACATCGAAAATTTCAATCAATTTGACATAGCCGGCATCGTCGAATTTGTTCGTTTTTCACCCTCATCTTTCAAATGCCACAGCGGCCCTATTTGGCCTACCAACGACTCGCGCATACCTGTTTCCATGTTTTCTTACGTGTATTATTCGATACTGATTCATTTCAAAGCATTTCGCCACATCGAAAATTTCAATCAATTTGACATAGCCGGCATCGTCGAACTTGTTCGTTGTTCACCCTAATCTTTCAAATGCCACAGCGGCCCTATTTGGCCTACCAACGACTCGCGCATACCTGTTTCCATGTTTTCTTACGTGTATTATTCGATACTGATTCATTTCAAAGCATTTCGCCACATCGAAAATTTCAATCAATTTGACGTAGCCGGCATCGTCGAATTTGTTCGTTTTTCACCCTAATCTTTCAAATGCCACAGCGGCCCTATTTGGCCTACCAACGACTCGCGCATACCTGTTTCCATGTTTTCTTACGTGTATTATTCGATACTGATTCATTTCAAAGCATTCGCCACATCGAAAATTTCAATCAATTTGACATAGCCGGCATCGTCGAATTTGTTCGTTTTTCACCCTAATCTTTCAAATGCCACAGCGGCCCTATTTGGCCTATCAACGACTCGCGCATACCTGTTTCCATGTTTTCTTACGTGTATTATTCGATACTGATTCATTTCAAAGCATTTCGCCACATCGAAAATTTCAATCAATGTGACATAGCCGGCATCGTCGAATTGTTCGTTTTTCACCTAATCTTTCAAATGCCACAGCGGCCCTATTTGGCCTACCAACGACTCGCGCATACCTGTCCATGTTTTCTTACGTGTATTATTCGATACTGATTCATTTCAAAGCATTTCGCCACATCGAAAATTTCAATCAATTTGACATAGCCGGCATCGTCGAATTTGTTCGTTTTTCACCCTAATCTTTCAAATGCCACAGCGGCTCTATTTGGCCTACCAACGACTCGCGCATACCTGTTTCCATGTTTTCTTACGTGTATTATTCGATACTGATTCATTTCAAAGCATTTTGCCACATCGAAAATTTCAATCAATTTGACATAGCCGGCATCGTCGAATTTGTTCGTTTTTCACCCTAATCTTTCAAATGCCACAGCGGCCCTATTTGGCCTACCAACGACTCGCGCATACCTGTTTCCATGTTTTCTTACGTGTATTATTCGATACTGATTCATTTCAAAGCATTTCGCCACATCGAAAATTTCAATCAATTTGACATAGCCGGCATCGTCGAATTTGTTCGTTTTTCACCCTCATCTTTCAAATGCCACAGCGGCCCTATTTGGCCTACCAACGACTTGCGCATACCTGTTTCCATGTTTTCTTACGTGTATTATTCGATACTGATTCATTTCAAAGCATTTCGCCACATCGAAAATTTCAATCAATTTGACATAGTCGGCATCGTCGAATTTGTTCGTTTTTCACCCTAATCTTTCAAATGCCACAGCGGCCCTATTTGGTCTACCAACGACTCGCGCATACCTGTTTCCATGTTTTCTTACGTGTATTATTCGATACTGATTCATTTCAAAGCATTTCGACACATCGAAAATTTCAATCAATTTGACATAGCCGGCATCGTCGAATTTGTTCGTTTTTCACCCTAATCTTTCAAATGCCACAGCGGCCCTATTTGGCCTACCAACGACTCGCGCATACCTGTTTCCATGTTTTCTTACGTGTATTATTCGATACTGATTCATTTCAAAGCATTTCGCCACATCGAAAATTTCAATCAATTTGACATAGCCGGCATCGTCGAATTTGTTCGTTTTTCACCCTCATCTTTCAAATGCCACAGCGGCCCTAATTGGCCTACCAACGACTCGCGCATACCTGTTTCCATGTTTTCTTACGTGTATTATTCGATACTGATTCATTTCAAAGCATTTCGCCACATCGAAAATTTCAATCAATTTGACATAGCCGGCATCGTCGAATTTGTTCGTTTTTCACCCTAATCTTTCAAATGCCACAGCGGCCCTATTTGGCCTACCAACGACTCGCGCATACCTGTTTCCATGTTTTCTTACGTGTATTATTCGATACTGATTCATTTCAAAGCATTTCGCCACATCGAAAATTTCAATCAATTTGACATAGCCGGCATCGTCGAATTTGTTCGTTGTTCACCCTAATCTTTCAAATGCCACAGCGGCCCTATTTGGCCTACCAACGACTCGCGCATACCTGTTTCCATGTTTTCTTACGTGTATTATTCGATACTGATTCATTTCAAAGCATTTCGCCACATCGAAAATTTCAATCAATTTGACGTAGCCGGCATCGTCGAATTTGTTCGTTTTTCACCCTAATCTTTCAAATGCCACAGCGGCCCAATTTGGCCTACCAACGACTCGCGCATACCTGTTCCATGTTTTCTTACGTGTATTATTCGATACTGATAAATTTCAAAGCATTTCGCCACATCGAAAATTTCAATCAATTTGACATAGCCGGCATCGTCGAATTTGTTCGTTTTTCACCCTAATCTTTCAAATGCCACAGCGGCTCTATTTGGCCTACCAACGACTCGCGCATACCTGTTTCCATGTTTTCTTACGTGTATTATTCGATACTGATTCATTTCAAAGCATTTCGCCACATCGAAAATTTCAATCAATTTGACATAGCCGGCATCGTCGAATTTGTTCGTTGTTCACCCTAATCTTTCAAATGCCACAGCGGCCCTATTTGGCCTACCAACGACTCGCGCATACCTGTTTCTATGTTTTCTTACGTGTATTATTCGATACTGATTCATTTCAAAGCATTTCGCCACATCGAAAATTTCAATCAATTTGACGTAGCCGGCATCGTCGAATTTGTTCGTTTTTCACCCTAATCTTTCAAATGCCACAGCGGCCCTATTTGGCCTACCAACGACTCGCGCATACCTGTTCCATGTTTTCTTACGTGTATTATTCGATACTGATAAATTTCAAAGCATTTCGCCACATCGAAAATTTCAATCAATTTGACATAGCCGGCATCGTCGAATTTGTTCGTTTTTCACCCTAATCTTTCAAATGCCACAGCGGCTCTATTTGGCCTACCAACGACTCGCGCATACCTGTTTCCATGTTTTCTTACGTGTATTATTCGATACTGATTCATTTCAAAGCATTTCGCCACATCGAAAATTTCAATCAATT
This sequence comes from Eristalis arbustorum, assembly GCA_916610145.1. Lineage (NCBI taxonomy): Eukaryota > Metazoa > Arthropoda > Insecta > Diptera > Syrphidae > Eristalis > Eristalis arbustorum. Next base: position 48,898 of record CAKAIZ010000336.1, on the reverse strand, counting down.
TGACATAGCCGGCATCGTCGAATTTGTTCGTTTTTCACCCTAATCTTTCAAATGCCACAGCGGCCCTATTTGGCCTACCAACGACTCGCGCATACCTGTTTCCATGTTTTCTTGCGTGTATTATTCGATACTGATTCATTTCAAAGCATTTCGCCACATCGAAAATTTCAATCAATTTGACATAGCCGGCATCGTCGAATTTGTTCGTTTTTCACCCTAATCTTTCAAATGCCACAGCGGCCCTATTTGGCCTACCAACGTCAGTCGTTCACTGACCGTCGAAGAGAGCAGTCTAAGTTCGCGAGTGATTCGGCTTAAACCAAAATATATATAACGCGAGTGAAGTGGTGAATTAGTACAAGCGAAGAGAGTCATTTTCAAAAGCAGCAGCCAGCCGAGTGGTCTGAGTGCTCACTCCCAACGCAAGAGATAGCCGGTTCGATCCCCGTTGGGGACACGACCAATAGGCAATTTTTTTTTTCCGTATATTTCAATTATTACGGAAAATGGATAGTGAAGAGCGGCCAGCGCCAGTGCAAGAGGGCAATGACCAGCAACAACCGGTGGCAGAGTCAGGCCATCAGTCAACGGTGCCCATAGAAGGTGCAGTGAAAAGGAGGAGGATGAAAACCTCTCCCAAAACTACAAAACGCCGCAATACAAATGCGTCACCAACTGGGCTGATCGACGAAGCGCAGGGTGTGGCGGGGTCGGCGAGTTCATCCTCAACAGAAGAGGATATAGTACAATACGTATCTGATGGAGGGGAAGGCATGTTCGCTGTCAGCAGCAACAGCTTCGATTCTCTCGCCTCCGACACAGAAGACGAAGTTGAGCGGGTACTTCGCATGAAGGAAACTCTCGTTGAAGACATGAAGGAGAAAATTCAGCGTCTCAAGCTAGAAATCCGAGAGCTGAAAGCCAGAACTGTTGCCAGGAGAATGCTGGATCTGCAGCAACAGCAACAAAAAGAACAGGCTCAGCAACAAAAGAGATCTGCAGAGCAGCAACATCAACGTTCAGTAGCTGACAAACAGCAGCGTCACGAATCGCAGCTGAAACAGATGCCAACAAGCCGAACGCCGGCAACACTTCCACAACAATTGCCGGCAACTCAGCAACAACAGCGTCCAGCAACAAGAAAACGGGTAGCAACACAAAAGCTGCCAGCAACACAGCAGCGACAGAAGCCAGCAACTCAACAGCGGCAACAGCAGCCAACTCAACAGCAACAGACAGAAACCATTAAAAAGAAGGAAAATGTTCCGCCCATCAACATCTTCAAGGCGGATATCGAACAAACTGCCAAGATGTGCAAGGAGGCCATAGGGGCAGGTAATTTTTTCATTAGTAGAAATAGAGGTATTGAAAAGCATTCAATCCACTGCAAGACAGTGGACCATTATAATACTGTCAAAGAATTTCTAAAGATTTCGACGCTAGAGTTCTTTTCTTTCACGCCAAAAGGCGAAAAATGCCAGTCCCGGCTGTTAAAGCTTACGTGTCCGCTAGAAGCGGCGCAGGTCCTCCAAATGCTCAAAGAGCAAGTGTGTGAGGGAGTCGAGTTCGTCGGGGTCAAGCCCTTCTCGACAGTTAAGGCAAAGAGAGAGGGGCGGAAATTACCATTTTATATCGTTCAGGTTACACCCACAAGCAAAGTGGATAATCTTAAGAAAATCAAGTTCTTAGATTACCACAGATGCGAGTGGGAAAGTATAAGAAGGCGCGACGGCATTCCCCAATGCTTTCGTTGCCAAAGGTTCGGGCACGCCGCGTCGAACTGCCAAATGCAGCCCCGATGCGTCAAGTGCAGCAAGAACCACAGTTCGGAGAATTGTCCTCTGGGGCAAGAGGGAGCAACTGACAGAAGTCAGCTAAAATGCGTACTCTGCGGGAACGCGGGGCACACCGCCAACTATCGGGGTTGCCCTAAGTTCCAGGAGCGGAAAGCAAAAGCGGTTCTGCAGAAGCAGCCCCCAGTGAAAAATCCACTCGGGGCAGCCATACCCGTCACACCCGAAGTGACTTTCGCCCAAATGGCGGCTGTCAGGGCAAGCACGGAAAAGCAGCAACTACCAAAGGTAGCGCCGCAATCCTCAGTGCCAAGAGCACACGGTCCAACGCCTGATTGGAAAGCCTCCATTGAAAGGCGTATGGACTCGTTAGAGCAGCAGGTTGCCAAAATTCTGGCGCTCCTGCAGAACCCAGCACGTCACCAGTCCTAATGGCTGCGCAGACGGAGAGTACTTTCAAGATCCTTGCATTGAATGCGAATTCATTGATAGGGGTCCCACGGAAAAACGAGTTGTATAGACTGTTGGATGACCAAAGCCCAGAGCTATGTCTGATTAGCGAAACCAAGCTAACCCAGAGAGGCATATTGGAGCACAGTAATTATAATGTTATCAGAAGAGACCGGCCCAACTCCAATGGTGGAGGCGGTGTTGCGATCTTCGTAAAAAATAACATTAAACACAAAGTAGTGTATAGTAGTGAGGTACGACGGTTTCAGGTGTTGGAGGCCTGCATCGCGTGCATTTCTCTCCGCAGTGGAAAGAAGCTGTATGCGGTGTCAGCGTACTCCTCCGGCTCCCTCAGTTCCAGCACAACTATTTCAGAGCTCGATTCACTCTTTCGATGTCTAAGTCTGGACTCGGAGGAGAACTATTTCATTTTGGCCGGGGACTTTAATGCTCGCCACGGTTATTGGGGGAACATGGTTTCCAATAACAGAGGGGACCAGCTCTACAGCTGGTTCTGCTTGCACAGTGTCGAGTATAGACTCGATTTAAAAGCTACCGAGATCGCATCCTTTCCCAGGAGCGGATCGTTCCTGGATCTCCTGCTGTTTGACGCAAGACTGCAGCTGACAGACGCAAACGTACAAACGGTAAACTGTTTGAACACTTTCGTGTATCTCAGTGACCATTGCGGACTTAGTGCCGAATTCAAGATCCCCAACGACATTGCGGAATTAGGAGAGTTTGTCCAAACGCATACCTACAATTACAGTAGGGCGCGTTGGCCACGCTTCTCCCGACAAATGACCCGAGCACTCTCTTCGAATGCGCTCCACATTCCGTCCAATAGAAACTTGTCAAACGAAGAGATTGACATGTATCTAATTCAATTGGACGAGACAATAAAACGAACTATGGACAGTACGATACCACGGTATACACGTACCAACAACGAAAACTTGTACCGCAATGCGACAATTGACGCACTACACCAACAAAAAAGTAGACTCCTGTCAAGATTAAAAACCTTGTACAGGCGGTTTACTGACAGACGCAGCGAGGAAGTTAGGACACTGAAATCGCTCATTAAGAATGTACAGACGTTGATTGTGCAAAATTACAGAGTTTCTGTGAACACGTACTGGAACAACAAGATCCGGGCTGTTAAATCTAACAACCCGAGTATGTTTCCACAAATCAACAAATTCTTTCGAAGAAAAAATAGCGATCTTCCGTGTCTTAAGCTTCCCAGGACGACAGACAACGAACACATACTGACTACAGCAGGTATTGACTCCAATAACGCCGTTCTCGACGATGACTTCTTTGTGGTCGAAGATCCGCAAGAAAAAGTTGAAGTACTAGGCGCAGTTTTTCAAGAAGTGTACAAGGTGAACGTGAGTGTTCGCCCGAACCACGACCTGGAAAACAGCGTGCAAGCTAGCAACTCTCAACTTCGAGAAGAGCTGCAGCAATGGCGATCTGAGAACAACGGCTTTGTCCAGTTCAATGACGAAAACATGGCAGACAATGTCATCGCCGACGAAGGGGTTCATCCCCCGTTCATTTCGAAGGCAGATCTTCAAGCGGTCTTCGAATCATTAAAGAAGAAAAAGTCGGTTGGAATCGACGGGATCTCCAACATTGTGCTAAGACATCTTCCTCTGGAAGTGGTCACTATGTACACAATCCTTTTTAACAATGCTCTGAATAATGCACATTATCCGGAGCATTGGAAAACCGCGATTGTACAGCCCATATCCAAGCGAGGAAAAGATTCTTCGAATCCGTGCAACCTCCGGTCAATTAGTCTCCTTCCGAATATCAGCAAGGTATTCGAGAAGGTGATAAATAGAGCTCTGATCAACTGGACAGAGGACAAACATATAATTCCGGATAACCAATTCGGTTTCAGAGCGGGGCATGACACCATTCATGCCGCGTCGAAACTGGTGTCGGATATCCAATGGAACAAGAGCAAGAAACAATGTACGGGCGCCTGCTTGATTGACCTGGAGAAGGCCTTCGACACCGTATGGTTAGAAGGTCTTTACTATAAGCTCAATCGGCTAGGCATTAGTAAACCACTGCTGTACCTACTGTATAACATGCTTACCGGTAGACGGTTCGTAGTCAAGAATGGCAACATGACCTCTACAGGTATTTTTGAAGTTAAAAATGGTCTCCAACAGGGTGCCGTTAATTCGCCGATCCTCTTCAACATATTCTTGAGCGATCTAATAAGTTCTCTTCCGCACGCAATTGCGTATGCCGACGACCTGATCGTGTACAGATCAGGTAAAAAGATCGAGGACATCACTACGCTCGCTCAGGGTGACTTCGACTCATTCATGAGAGATTGCGATGACTGGAAGTTGAATATCAACTTTCAGAAGTCGGAAACCATTCTGTTCAGGACGCCGTTGTATAAAGCTTCCGCGGATACGAAAAAGAATTGGCGAAAGTTCTCTATTGTAGGACGGCACGGGCAACCACTGACGCAAAGGATTGTGGTCAGATACCTGGGGATCTGGCTAGATCAGTATCTATATTTTAACAAACATGTAGATGCTGCTCTAGCCAGGGCCCGAGGCGCTTTTGCCCTTACAAAGAGACTGTTTTACAACAGCCAACTCGATGCAAGGGTAAAGGTAATCTGCTACATGGCCCTCATACGGCCAATGCTCACATATGGCTGTCCCGTGTGGTTCAACGTGAGTGCAAGCTTGATGGAAAAGATTCGGGTGTTTGAGAGGGCTTGTCTTAGGGCTTGCCTTCGCCTTTACAGAACACCAGAGTCCCAGTACAGAAAATTCTATTCCAACGAGGTTTTATACAACAGGGCCAACCTGATACGAGTGGACAATTTCCTGGTGAAGTTGATTCGAGGTCACACTGCGAGAGCGACGAACTCGGCCAATAACTTGATCTCCGGGGCTTACTACCCCAACCCACAGTACCACGAAAGGGTACGTCACAGTGGCTTCGTCCCTCCAGAAGCATTTCTCTATTTTGACAAGCACGGCCTGATACAAGATAAGAATGCGGTACCGCTCCTGTTTCACATAGCCAGGTCAACTGTGGATGGGCGACTCAACCACGACCGTTCCGTTGCACAACGAGCTGAGGAGGGCCTCCTCCGGTTCAGTACAGCGGTGTCGAGTCGGGATGTGCGAGATGTTGCATTGCAACATCGTAAGTTCTGGTGGCTGGGGAGCGAAGGAACTCCAGCGTCGAACCCTTTAGACCCGGGGTAAAACGGGTAGTGCGTACCCCCTTATGGGGCGCAGTCGGTCTCTGTTTTGCGGTGGATCGGATTGAGTTCTAGATACCGCAACCTATGGCCGACTTCCATATCGTAGGGTAGTTTTAAGGTAGTTTATAAGCTATATATTTATAACAAAAAAAAAAAAAAAAAAAATAAAAAAAAAATAAAAAAAAAAAAAAAAAAAAAAAAAAAAAACAAAAAAAAAAAAACCAAAAAAAAAAAAAAATAGGTATACTCATTGGTACACTGAGTGTACTTATGGGTATACCATTGTATATAGAGTAAGTACATACAAATATACATCCAAGTATCTTCTATACATGCATGTATATATGTGTGTATGTTTAGTTAAGTTAGTTTTAAGTTATTTTAAGGTAGTATGTAAGTTAGATGTAAGTTAGAATATAAGTTTTAAACAAAATCGTTATGTTTTTAAGTTTTTTATAAAACATTTTCTTAATATTAACTTGTACTTTAGAATTGATAGTTCAAAACATACTTAGTATTACGTCGAAAGGCATATAGAATAAGATTAAGCTTAGCTTAGAGTGCCCGCCAAGGGCCAGTAAGTTAGAAGTAGAATTGTACGTCCAACTAGTTTTAAGCATTTTTGTCTAGTATGTAAGCTCATTATGAATTATATAATAAAAATGAATTTAAAATGATAAATGGCCTACCAACGACTCGCGCATACCTGTTTCCATGTTTTCTTACGTGTATTATTCGATACTGATTCATTTCAAAGCATTTCGCCACATCGAAAATTTCAATCAATTTGACATAGCCGGCATCGTCGAATTTGTTCGTTTTTCACCCTAATCTTTCAAATGCCACAGCGGCCCTATTTGGCCTACCAACGACTCGCGCATACCTGTTTCCATGTTTTCTTACGTGTATTATTCGATACTGATTCATTTCAAAGCATTTCGCCACATCGAAAATTTCAATCAATTTGACATAGCCGGCATCGTCGAATTTGTTCGTTGTTCACCCTAATCTTTCAAATGCCACAGCGGCCCTATTTGGCCTACCAACGACTCGCGCATACCTGTTTCCATGTTTTCTTACGTGTATTATTCGATACTGATTCATTTCAAAGCATTTCGCCACATCGAAAATTTCAATCAATTTGACGTAGCCGGCATCGTCGAATTTGTTCGTTTTTCACCCTAATCTTTCAAATGCCACAGCGGCCCTATTTGGCCTACCAACGACTCGCGCATACCTGTTTCCATGTTTTCTTACGTGTATTATTCGATACTGATTCATTTCAAAGCATTTCGCCACATCGAAAATTTCAATCAATTTGACATAGCCGGCATCGTCGAATTTGTTCGTTTTTCACCCTAATCTTTCAAATGCCACAGCGGCCCTATTTGGCCTATCAACGACTCGCGCATACCTGTTTCCATGTTTTCTTACGTGTATTATTCGATACTGATTCATTTCAAAGCATTTCGCCACATCGAAAATTTCAATCAATGTGACATAGCCGGCATCGTCGAATTTGTTCGTTTTTCACCCTAATCTTTCAAATGCCACAGCGGCCCTATTTGGCCTACCAACGACTCGCGCATACCTGTTCCATGTTTTCTTACGTGTATTATTCGATACTGATTAATTTCAAAGCATTTCGCCACATCGAAAATTTCAATCAATTTGACATAGCCGGCATCGTCGAATTTGTTCGTTTTTCACCCTAATCTTTCAAATGCCACAGCGGCTCTATTTGGCCTACCAACGACTCGCGCATACCTGTTTCCATGTTTTCTTACGTGTATTATTCGATACTGATTCATTTCAAAGCATTTTGCCACATCGAAAATTTCAATCAATTTGACATAGCCGGCATCGTCGAATTTGTTCGTTTTTCACCCTAATCTTTCAAATGCCACAGCGGCCCTATTTGGCCTACCAACGACTCGCGCATACCTGTTTCCATGTTTTCTTGCGTGTATTATTCGATACTGATTCATTTCAAAGCATTTCGCCACATCGAAAATTTCAATCAATTTGACATAGCCGGCATCGTCGAATTTGTTCGTTTTTCACCCTCATCTTTCAAATGCCACAGCGGCCCTATTTGGCCTACCAACGACTTGCGCATACCTGTTTCCATGTTTTCTTACGTGTATTATTCGATACTGATTCATTTCAAAGCATTTCGCCACATCGAAAATTTCAATCAATTTGACATAGTCGGCATCGTCGAATTTGTTCGTTTTTCACCCTAATCTTTCAAATGCCACAGCGGCCCTATTTGGCCTACCAACGACTCGCGCATACCTGTTTCCATGTTTTCTTACGTGTATTATTCGATACTGATTCATTTCAAAGCATTTCGCCACATCGAAAATTTCAATCAATTTGACATAGCCGGCATCGTCGAATTTGTTCGTTGTTCACCCTAATCTTTCAAATGCCACAGCGGCCCTATTTGGCCTACCAACGACTCGCGCATACCTGTTTCCATGTTTTCTTACGTGTATTATTCGATACTGATTCATTTCAAAGCATTTCGCCACATCGAAAATTTCAATCAATTTGACGTAGCCGGCATCGTCGAATTTGTTCGTTTTTCACCCTAATCTTTCAAATGCCACAGCGGCCCTATTTGGCCTACCAACGACTCGCGCATACCTGTTTCCATGTTTTCTTACGTGTATTATTCGATACTGATTCATTTCAAAGCATTTCGCCACATCGAAAATTTCAATCAATTTGACATAGCCGGCATCGTCGAATTTGTTCGTTTTTCACCCTAATCTTTCAAATGCCACAGCGGCCCTATTTGGCGTACCAACAACTCGCGCATACCTGTTTCCATGTTTTCTTACGTGTATTATTCGATACTGATTCATTTCAAAGCATTTCGCCACATCGAAAATTTCAATCAATTTGTCATAGCCGGCATCGTCGAATTTGTTCGTTTTTCACCCTAATCTTTCAAATGCCACAGCGGCCCTATTTGGCCTACCAACGACTCGCGCATACCTGTTTCCATGTTTTCTTACGTGTATTATTCGATACTGATTCATTTCAAAGCATTTCGCCACATCGAAAATTTCAATCAATTTGACATAGCCGGCATCGTCGAATTTGTTCGTTTTTCACCCTCATCTTTCAAATGTCACAGCGGCCCTATTTGGTCTACCAACGACTCGCGCATACCTGTTTCCATGTTTTCTTACATGTATTATTCGATACTGATTCATTTCAAAGCATTTCGCCACATCGAAAATTTCAATCAATTTGACATAGCCGGCATCGTCGAATTTGTTCGTTTTTCACCCTAATCTTTCAAATGCCACAGCGGCCTTATTTGGCCTACCAACGACTCGCGCATACCTGTTTCCATGTTTTCTTACGTGTATTATTCGATACTGATTCATTTCAAAGCATTTCGCACATCGAAAATTTCAATCAATTTGACATAGCCGGCATCGTCGAATTTGTTCGTTTTTCACCCTAATCTTTCAAATGCCACAGCGGCCCTATTTGGCCTACCAACGACTCGCGCATACCTGTTTCCATGTTTTCTTACGTGTATTATTCGATACAGATTCATTTCAAAGCATTTCGCCACATCGAAAATTTCAATCACTTTGACATAGCCGGCATCGTCGAATTTGTTCGTTTTTCACCCTCATCTTTCAAATGACACAGCGGCCCTATTTGGCCTACCAACGACTCGCGCATACCTGTTTCCATGTTTTCTTACGTGTATTATTCGATACTGATTAATTTCAAAGCATTTCGCCACATCGAAAATTTCAATCAATTTGACATAGCCGGCATCGTCGAATTTGTTCGTTTTTCACCCTAATCTTTCAAATGCCACAGCGGCCCTATTTGGCCTACCAACGACTCGCGCATACCTGTTTCCATGTTTTCTTACGTGTATTATTCGATACTGATTCATTTCAAAGCATTTCGCCACATCGAAAATTTCAATCAATTTGACAGCCGGCATCGTCGAATTTGTTCGTTTTTCACCCTAATCTTTCAAATGCCACAGCGGCCCTATTTGGCCTACCAACGACTCGCGCATACCTGTTTCCATGTTTTCTTACGTGTATTATTCGATACAGATTCATTTCAAAGCATTTCGCCACATCGAAAATTTCAATCAATTTGACATAGCCGGCATCGTCGAATTTGTTCGTTTTTCACCCTAATCTTTCAAATGCCACAGCGGCCTTATTTGGCCTACCAACGACTCGCGCATACCTGTTTCCATGTTTTCTTACGTGTATTATTCGATACTGATTCATTTCAAAGCATTTCGCACATCGAAAATTTCAATCAATTTGACATAGCCGGCATCGTCGAATTTGTTCGTTTTTCACCCTCATCTTTCAAATGCCACAGCGGCCCTATTTGGCCTACCAACGACTCGCGCATACCCGTTTCCATGTTTTCTTACGTGTATTATTCGATACAGATTCATTTCAAAGCATTTCGCCACATCGAAAATTTCAATCAATTTGACATAGCCGGCATCGTCGAATTTGTTCGTTTTTCACCCTCATCTTTCAAATGCCACAGCGGCCCTATTTGGCCTACCAACGACTCGCGCATACCTGTTTCCATGTTTTCTTACGTGTATTATTCGATACTGATTCATTTCAAAGCATTTCGCCACATCGAAAATTTCAATCAATTTGACAAAGCCGGCATCGTCGAATTTGTTCGTTTTTCACCCTCATCTTTCAAATGCCACAGCGGCCCTATTTGGCCTACCAACGACTCGCGCATACCTGTTTCCATGTTTTCTTACGTGTATTATTCGATACTGATTCATTTCAAAGCATTTCGCCACATCGAAAATTTCAATCAATTTGACATAGCCGGCATCGTCGAATTTGTTCGTTTTTCGCCCTAATCTTTCAAATGCCACAGCGGCCCTATTTGGCCTACCAACGACTCGCGCATACCTGTTTCCATGTTTTCTTACGTGTATTATTCGATACTGAATCATTTCAAGGCATTTCGCCACATCGAAAATTTCAATCAATTTGACAAAGCCGGCATCGTCGAATTTGTTCGTTTTTCACCCTCATCTTTCAAATGCCACAGCGGCCCTATTTGGCCAACCAACGACTCGCGCATACCTGTTTCCATGTTTTCTTACGTGTACTATTCGATACTGATTCATTTCAAAGAATTTCGCCACATCGAAAATTTCAATCAATTTGACATAGCCGGCATCGTCGAATTTGTTCGTTTTTCACCCTAACCTTTCAAATGCCACAGCGGCCCTATTTGGCCTACCAACGACTCGCGCATACCTGTTTCCATGTTTTCTTACGTGTATTATTCGATACAGATTCATTTCAAAGCATTTCGCCACATCGAAAATTTCAATCAATTTGACATAGCCGGCATCGTCGAATTTGTTCGTTTTTCACCCTAATCTTTCAAATGCCACAGCGGCCCTATTTGGCCTACCAACGACTCGCGCATACCTGTTTCCATGTTTTCTTACGTGTATTATTCGATACTGATTCATTTCAAAGCATTTCGCCACATCGAAAATTTCAATCAATTTGACATAGCCGGCATCGTCGAATTTGTTCGTTTTTCACCCTAATCTTTCAAATGCCACAGCGGCCCTATTTGGCCTACCAACGACTCGCGCATACTTGTTTCCATGTTTTCTTACGTGTATTATTCGATACTGATTCATTTCAAAGCATTTCGCCACATCGAAAATTTCAATCAATTTGACATAGCCGGCATCGTCGAATTTGTTCGTTTTTCACCCTAATCTTTCAAATGCCACAGCGGCCCTATTTGGCCTACCAACGACTCGCGCATACCTGTTTCCATGTTTTCTTACGTGTATTATTTGATACTGATTCATTTCAAAGCATTTCGCCACATCGAAAATTTCAATCAATTTGACATAGCCGGCATCGTCGAATTTGTTCGTTTTTCACCCTCATCTTTCAAATGCCACAGCGGCCCTATTTGGCCTACCAACGACTCGCGCATACCTGTTTCCATGTTTTCTTACGTGTATTATTCGATACTGATTCATTTCAAAGCATTTCGCCACATCGAAAATTTCAATCAATTTGACATAGCCGGCATCGTCGAATTTGTTCGTTTTTCACCCTAATCTTTCAAATGCCACAGCGGCCCTATTTGGCCTACCAACGACTCGCGCATACCTGTTTCCATGTTTTCTTACGTGTATTATTCGATACTGATTCATTTCAAAGCATTTCGCCACATCGAAAATTTCAATCAATTTGACATAGCCGGCATCGTCGAATTTGTTCGTTTTTCACCCTAATTTTTCAAATGCCACAGCGACCCTATTTGGCCTACCAACGACTCGCGCATACCTGTTTCCATGTTTTCTTACGTGTATTATTCGATACTGATTCATTTCAAAGCATTTCGCCACATCGAAAATTTCAATCATTTGACATAGCCGGCATCGTCGAATTTGTTCGTTTTTCACCCTCATCTTTCAAATGCCACAGCGGCCCTATTTGGCCTACCAACGACTCGCGCATACCTGTTTCCATGTTTTCTTACGTGTATTATTCGATACTGATTCATTTCAAAGCATTTCCCACATCGAAAATTTCAATCAATTTGACATAGCCGGCATCGTCGAATTTGTTCGTTTTTCACTTTCATCTTTCAAATGCCACAGCGGCCCCTATTTGGCCTACCAACGACTCGCGCATACCTGTTTCCATGTTTTCTTACGTGTATTATTCGATACAGATTCATTTCAAAGCATTTCGCCACATCAAAAATTTCAATCAATTTGACATAGCCGGCATCGTCGAATTTGTTCGTTCTTCACCCTCATCTTTCAAATGCCACAGCGGCCCTATTTGGGCTACCAACGACTCGCGCATACCTGTTTCCATGTTTTCTTACGTGTATTATTCGATACTGATTCATTTCAAAGCATTTCGCCACATCGAAAATTTCAATCAATTTGACATAGCTGGCATCGTCGAATTTGTTCGTTTTTCACCCTCATCTTTCAAATGCCACAGCGGCCCTATTTGGCCTACCAACGACTCGCGCATACCTGTTTCCATGTTTTTCTACGTGTATTATTCGATACTGATTCATTTCAAAGCATTTCGCCACATCGAAAATTTCAATCAATCTGACATAGCCGGCATCGTCGAATTTGTTCGTTTTTCACCCTCATCTTTCAAATGCCACAGCGGCCCTATTTGGCCTACCAACGACTCGCGCATACCTGTTTCCATGTTTTCTTACGTGTATTATTCGATACTGATTCATTTCAAAGCATTTCGCCACATCGAAAATTTCAATCAATTTGACATAGCCGGCATCGTCGAATTTGTTCGTTTTTCACCCTCATCTTTCAAATGCCACAGCGGCCCTATTTGGCCTACCAACGACTCGCGCATACCTGTTTCCATGTTTTCTTACGTGTATTATTCGATACTGATTCATTTCAAAGCATTTCCCCACATCGAAAATTTCAATCAATTTGACATAGCCGGCATCGTCGAATTTGTTTGTTTTTCACCTTCATCTTTCAAATGCCACAGCGGCCCTATTTGGCCTACCAACGACTCGCGCATACCTGTTTCCATGTTTTCTTACGTGTATTATTCGATACAGATTCATTTCAAAGCATTTCGCCACATCAAAAATTTCAATCAATTTGACATAGCCGGCATCGTCGAATTTGTTCGTTTTTCACCCTCATCTTTCAAATGCCACAGCGGCCCTATTTGGGCTACCAACGACTCGGCGCCATACCTGTTTCCATGTTTTCTTACGTGTATTATTCGATACTGATTCATTTCAAAGCATTTCGCCACATCGAAAATTTCAATCAATTTGACATAACCGGCATCGTCGAATTTGTTCGTTTTTCACCCTCATCTTTCAAATGCCACAGCGGCCCTATTTGGCCTACCAACGACTCGCGCATACCTGTTTCCATGTTTTCTTACGTGTATTATTCGATACTGATTCATTTCAAAGCATTTCGCCACATCGAAAATTTCAATCAATTTAACATAGCCGGCATCGTTGAATTTGTTCGTTTTTCACCTTCATCTTTCAAATGCCACAGCGGCCCTATTTGGCCTACCAACGACTCGCGCATACCTGTTTCCATGTTTTCTTACGTGTATTATTCGATACAGATTCATTTCAAAGCATTTCGCCACATCGAAAATTTTAATCAATTTGACATAGCCGGCATCGTCGAATTTGTTCGTTTTTCACCCCTAATATTTCAAATGCCACAGCGGCCCTATTTGGCCTACCAACGACTCGCGCATACCTGTTTCCATGTTTTCTTACGTGTATTATTCGATACTGATTCATTTCAAAGCATTTCGCACATCGAAAATTTCAATCAATTTGACAGAGCCGGCATCGTCGAATTTGTTCGTTTTTCACCCTCATCTTTCAAATGCCACAGCGGCCCTATTTGGCCTACCAACGACTCGCGCATACCTGTTTCCATGTTTTCTTACGTGTATTATTCGATACTGATTCATTTCAAAGCATTTCGCCACATCGAAAATTTCAATCAATTTGACATAGCCGGCATCGTCGAATTTGTTCGTTTTTTCACCCTAATCTTTCAAATGCCACAGCGGCCCTATTTGGCCTACCAACGACTCGCGCATACCTGTTTCCATGTTTTCTTACGTGTATTATTCGATACTGATTCATTTCAAGGCATTTCGCCTTATCGAAATTTCAATCAATTTGACATAGCCGGCATCGTCGAATTTGTTCGTTTTTCACCCTCATCTTTCAAATGCCACAGCGGCCCTATTTGGCCTACCAACGACTCGCGCATACCTGTTTCCATGTTTTCTTACGTGTATTATTCGATACTGATTCATTTCAAAGCATTTCGCCACATCGAAAATTTCAAACAATTTGACAGCCGGCATCGTCGAATTTGTTCGTTTTTCACCCTCATCTTTCAAATGCCACAGCGGCCCTATTTGGCCTACCAACGACTCGTGCATACCTGTTTCCATATTTTCTTACGTGTATTATTCGATACTGATTCATTTCAAAGCATTTCCCACATCGAAAATTTCAATCAATTTGACATAGCCGGCATCGTCGAATTTGTTCGTTTTTCACCCTAATCTTTCAAATGCCACAGCGGCCCTATTTGGCCTACCAACGACTCGCGCATACCTGTTTCCATGTTTTCTTACGTGTATTATTCGATACTGATTCATTTCAAAGCATTCGCCACATCGAAAATTTCAATCAATTTGACATAGCCGGCATCGTCGAATTTGTTCGTTTTCACCCTCATCTTTCAAATGCCACAGCGGCCCTATTTGGCCTACCAACGACTCGCGCATACCTGTTTCAATGTTTTCTTACGTGTATTATTCGATACAGATTCATTTCAAAGCATTTCGCCACATCGAAAATTTTAATCAATTTGACATAGCCGGCATCGTCGAATTTGTTCGTTTTTCACCCTAATATTTCAAATGCCACAGCGGCCCTATTTGGCCTACCAACGACTCGCGCATACCTGTTTCCATGTTTTCTTACGTGTATTATTCGATACTGATTCATTTCAAAGCATTTCGCACATCGAAAATTTCAATCAATTTGACAGAGCCGGCATCGTCGAATTTGTTCGTTTTTCACCCTCATCTTTCAAATGCCACAGAGGCCCTATTTGGCCTACCAACGACTCGCGCATACCTGTTTCCATGTTTTCTTACGTGTATTATTCTATACTGATTCATTTCAAAGCATTTCTCCACATCGAAAATTTCAATCAATTTGACATAGCCGGCATCGTCGAATTTGTTCGTTTTTCACCCTAATCTTTCAAATGCCACAGCGGCCCTATTTGGCCTACCAACGACTCGCGCATACCTGTTTCCATGTTTTCTTACGTGTATTATTCGATACTGATTCATTTCAAAGCATTTCGCCACATCGAAAATTTCAATCAATTTGACATAGCCGGCATCGTCCGAATTTGTTCGTTTTTCACCCTAATATTTCAAATGCCACAGCGGCCCTATTTGGCCTACCAACGACTCGCGCATACCTGTTTCCATGTTTTCTTACGTGTATTATTCGATACTGATTCATTTCAAAGCATTTCGCACATCGAAAATTTCAATCAATTTGACAGAGCCGGCATCGTCGAATTTGTTCGTTTTTCACCCTCATCTTTCAAATGCCACAGCGGCCCTATTTGGCCTACCAACGACTCGCGCATACCTGTTTCCATGTTTTCTTACGTGTATTATTCGATACTGATTCATTTCAAAGCATTTCGCCACATCGAAAATTTCAATCAATTTGACATAGCCGGCATCGTCGAATTTGTTCGTTTTTCACCCTAATCTTTCAAATGCCACAGCGGCCCTATTTGGCCTACCAACGACTCGCGCATACCTGTTTCCATGTTTTCTTACGTGTATTATTCGATACAGATTCATTTCAAAGCATTTCGCCACATCGAAAATTTCAATCAATTTGACATAGCCGGCATCGTCGAATTTGTTCGTTTTTCACCCTCATCTTTCAAATGCCACAGCGGCCCTATTTGGCCTACCAACGACTCGCGCATACCTGTTTCCATGTTTTCTTACGTGTATTATTCGATACTGATTCATTTCAAAGCATTTCGCATTTCGCCACATCGAAAATTTCAATCAATTTGACATAGCCGGCATCGTCGAATTTGTTCGTTTTTCACCCTCATCTTTCAAATGCCACAGCGGCCCTATTTGGCCTACCAACGACTCGCGCATACCTGTTTCCATGTTTTCTTACGTGTATTATTCGATACCGATTCATTTCAAAGCATTTCGCCACATCGAAAATTTCAATCAATTTGACATAGCCGGCATCGTCGAATTTGTTCGTTTTTCACCCTCATCTTTCAAATGCCACAGCGGCCCTATTTGGCCTACCAACGACTCGCGCATACTTGTTTCCATGTTTTCTTACGAGTATTAACCGATACCGATTCATTTCAAAGCATTTCGCCACATAGAAAATTTCAATCAATTTGACATAGCCGGCATCGTCGAATTTGTTCGTTTTTCACCCTCATCTTTCAAATGCCACAGCGGCCCTATTTGGCCTACCAACGACTCGCGCATACCTGTTTCCATGTTTTCTTACGTGTATTATTCGATACCGATTCAATTCAAAGCATTTCGCCACATCGAAAATTTCAATCAATTTGACATAGCCGGCATCGTCGAATTTGTTCGTTTTTCACCCTCATCTTTCAAATGCCACAGCGGCCCTATTTGGCCTACCAACGACTCGCGCATACCTGTTTCCATGTTTTCTTACGTGTATTATTCGATACTGATTCATTTCAAAGCATTTCGCCACATCGAAAATTTCAATCAATTTGACATAGCCGGCATCGTCGAATTTGTTCGTTTTTCACCCTCATCTTTCAAATGCCACAGCGGCCCTATTTGGCCTACCAACGACTCGCGCATACCTGTTTCCATGTTTTCTTACGTGTATTATTCGATACCGATTCATTTCAAAGCATTTCGCCACATCGAAAATTTCAATCAATTTGACATAGCCGGCATCGTCGAATTTGTTCGTTTTACACCCTCATCTTTCAAATGCCACAGCGGCCCTATTTGGCCTACCAACGACTCGCGCATACCTGTTTCCATGTTTTCTTGCGTGTATTATTCGATACCGATTCATTTCAAAGCATTTCGCCACATCGAAAATTTCAATCAATTTGACATAGCCGGCATCGTCGAATTTGTTCGTTTTTCACCCTCATCTTTCAAATGCCACAGCGGCCCTATTTGGCCTACCAACGACTCACGCATACCTGTTTCCATGTTTTTCTTACGTGTATTATTCGATACTGATTCATTTCAAAGCATTTCGCCACATCGAAAATTTCAATCAATTTGACATAGCCGGCATCGTCGAATTTGTTCGTTTTTCACCCTCATCTTTCAAATGCCACAGCGGCCCTATTTGGCCTACCAACGACTCGCGCATACCTGTTTCCATGTTTTCTTACGTGTATTATTCGATACTGATTCATTTCAAAGCATTTCGCCACATCGAAAATTTCAATCAATTTGACATAGCCGGCATCGTCGAATTTGTTCGTTTTTCACCCTCATCTTTCAAATGCCACAGCGGCCCTATTTGGCCTACCAACGACTCGCGCATACCTGTTTCCATGTTTTCGTACCTGTTTCCATGTTTTCTTACGTGTATTATTCGATACCGATTCATTTCAAAGTATTTCGCCACATCGAAAATTTCAATCAATTTGACATAGCCGGCATCGTCGAATTTGTTCGTTTTTCACCCTCATCTTTCAAATGCCACAGCAGCCCTATTTGGCCTACCAACGACTCGCGCACACCTGTTTCCATGTTTTCGTACCTGTTTCCATGTTTTCTTACGTGTATTATTCGATACCGATTCATTTCAAAGTATTTCGCCACATCGAAAATTTCAATCAATTTGACATAGCCGGCATCGTCGAATTTGTTCGTTTTTCACCCTCATCTTTCAAATGCCACAGCGGCCCTATTTGGCCTACCAACGACTCGCGCATACCTGTTTCCATGTTTTCTTACGTGTATTATTCGATACCGATTCATTTCAAAGCATTTCGCCACATCGAAAATTTCAATCAATTTGACATAGCCGGCATCGTCGAATTTGTTCGTTTTTCACCCTCATCTTTCAAATGCCACAGCGGCCCTATTTGGCCTACCAACGACTCGCGCATACCTGTTTCCATGTTTTCTTACGTGTATTATTCGATACTGATTCATTTCAAAGCATTTCGCCACATCGAAAATTTCAATCAATTTGACATAGCCGGCATCGTCGAATTTGTTCGTTTTTCACCCTCATCTTTCAAATGCCACAGCGGCCCTATTTGGCCTACCAACGACTCGCGCATACCTGTTTCCATGTTTTCTTACGTGTATTATTCGATACTGATTCATTTCAAAGCATTTCGCCACATCGAAAATTTCAATCAATTTGACATAGCCGGCATCGTCGAATTTGTTCGTTTTTCACCCTCATCTTTCAAATGCCACAGCGGCCCTATTTGGCCTACCAACGACTCGCGCATTCCTGTTTCCATGTTTTCTTACGTGTATTATTCGATACCGATTCATTTCAAAGCATTTCGCCACATCGAAAATTTCAATCAATTTGACATAGCCGGCATCGTCGAATTTGTTCGTTTTTCACCCTCATCTTTCAAATGCCACAGCGGCCCTATTTGGCCTACCAACGACTCGCGCATACCTGTTTCCATGTTTTCTTACGTGTATTATTCGATACCGATTCATTTCAAAGCATTTCGCCACATCGAAAATTTCAATCAATTTGACATAGCCGGCATCGTCGAATTTGTTCGTTTTTCACCCTCATCTTTCAAATGCCACAGCGGCCCTATTTGGCCTACCAACGACTCGCGCATACCTGTTTCCATGTTTTCTTACGTGTATTATTCGATACCGATTCATTTCAAAGCATTTCGCCACATCGAAAATTTCAATCAATTTGACATAGCCGGCATCGTCGAATTTGTTCGTTTTTCACCCTCATCTTTCAAATGCCACAGCGGCCCTATTTGGCCTACCAACGACTCGCGCAAACCTGTTTCCATGTTTTCTTACGTGTATTATTCGATACCGATTCATTTCAAAGCATTTCGCCACATCGAAAATTTCAATCAATTTGACATAGCCGGCATCGTCGAATTTGTTAGTTTTTCACCCTCATCTTTCAAATGCCACAGCGGCCCTATTTGGCCTACCAACGACTCGCGCATACCTGTTTCCATGTTTTCTTACGTGTATTATTCGATACTGATTCATTTCAAAGCATTTCGCCACATCGAAAATTTCAATCAATTTGACATAGCCGGCATCGTCGAATTTGTTCGTTTTTCACCCTCATCTTTCAAATGCCACAGCGGCCCTATTTGGCCTACCAACGACTCGCGCATACCTGTTTCCATGTTTTCTTACGTGTATTATTCGATACCGATTCATTTCAAAGCATTTCGCCACATCGAAAATTTCAATCAATTTGACATAGCCGGCATCGTCGAATTTGTTCGTTTTACACCCTCATCTTTCAAATGCCACAGCGGCCCTATTTGGCCTACCAACGACTCGCGCATACCTGTTTCCATGTTTTCTTGCGTGTATTATTCGATACCGATTCATTTCAAAGCATTTCGCCACATCGAAAATTTCAATCAATTTGACATAGCCGGCATCGTCGAATTTGTTAGTTTTTCACCCTCATCTTTCAAATGCCACAGCGGCCCTATTTGGCCTACCAACGACTCACGCATACCTGTTTCCATGTTTTCTTACGTGTATTATTCGATACTGATTCATTTCAAAGCATTTCGCCACATCGAAAATTTCAATCAATTTGACATAGCCGGCATCGTCGAATTTGTTCGTTTTTCACCCTCATCTTTCAAATGCCACAGCGGCCCTATTTGGCCTACCAACGACTCGCGCATACCTGTTTCCATGTTTTCTTACGTGTATTATTCGATACTGATTCATTTCAAAGCATTTCGCCACATCGAAAATTTCAATCAATTTGACATAGCCGGCATCGTCGAATTTGTTCGTTTTTCACCCTCATCTTTCAAATGCCACAGCGGCCCTATTTGGCCTACCAACGACTCGCGCATACCTGTTTCCATGTTTTCGTACCTGTTTCCATGTTTTCTTACGTGTATTATTCGATACCGATTCATTTCAAAGTATTTCGCCACATCGAAAATTTCAATCAATTTGACATAGCCGGCATCGTCGAATTTGTTCGTTTTTCACCCTCATCTTTCAAATGCCACAGCAGCCCTATTTGGCCTACCAACGACTCGCGCACACCTGTTTCCATGTTTTCGTACCTGTTTCCATGTTTTCTTACGTGTATTATTCGATACCGATTCATTTCAAAGTATTTCGCCACATCGAAAATTTCAATCAATTTGACATAGCCGGCATCGTCGAATTTGTTCGTTTTTCACCCTCATCTTTCAAATGCCACAGCGGCCCTATTTGGCCTACCAACGACTCGCGCATACCTGTTTCCATGTTTTCTTACGTGTATTATTCGATACCGATTCATTTTCAAAGCATTTCGCCACATCGAAAATTTCAATCAATTTGACATAGCCGGCATCGTCGAATTTGTTCGTTTTTCACCCTCATCTTTCAATGCCACAGCGGCCCTATTTGGCCTACCAACGACTCGCGCATACCTGTTTCCATGTTTTCTTACGTGTATTATTCGATACTGATTCATTTCAAAGCATTTCGCCACATCGAAAATTTCAATCAATTTGACATAGCCGGCATCGTCGAATTTGTTCGTTTTTCACCCTCATCTTTCAAATGCCACAGCGGCCCTATTTGGCTACCAACGACTCCGCGCATACCTGTTTCCATGTTTTCTTACGTGTATTATTCGATACTGATTCATTTCAAAGCATTTCGCCACATCGAAATTTCAATCAATTTGACATAGCCGGCATCGTTCGAATTTGTTCGTTTTTCACCCTCATCTTTCAAATGCCACAGCGGCCCTATTTGGCCTACCAACGACTCGCGCATTCCTGTTTCCATGTTTTCTTACGTGTATTATTCGATACAGATTCATTTCAAAGCATTTCGCCACATCGAAAATTTCAATCAATTTGACATAGCCCGGCATCGTCGAATTTGTTCGTTTTTCACCCTCATCTTTCAAATGCCACAGCGGCCCTATTTGGCCTACCAACGACTCGCGCATACCTGTTTCCATGTTTTCCTTACGTGTATTATTCCGATACCGATTCATTTCAAAGCATTTCGCCACATCGAAAATTTCAATCAATTTGACATAGCCGGCATCGTCGAATTTGTTCGTTTTTCACCCCTCATCTTTCAAATGCCACAGCGGCCCTATTTGGCCTACCAACGACTCGCGCATACCTGTTTCCATGTTTTCTTACGTGTATTATTCGATACCGATTCATTTCAAAGCATTTCGCCACATCGAAAATTTCAATCAATTTGACCATAGCCGGCATCGTCGATTTGTTCGTTTTTCACCCTCATCTTTCAAATGCCACAGCGGCCCTATTGGCCTACAACGACTCGCGCAAACCTGTTTCCATGTTTTCTTACGTGTATTATTCGATACCGATTCATTTCAAAGCATTTCGCCACATCGAAATTTCAATCAATTTGACATAGCCGGCATCGTCGAATTTGTTAGTTTTTCACCCTCATCTTTCAAAAGCCACAGCGGCCTATTTGGCCTACCAACGACTCGCGCATACCTGTTTCCATGTTTTCTTACGTGTATTATTCGATACTGATTCATTTCAAAGCATTTCGCACATCGAAAATTTCAATCAATTTGACATAGCCCGGCATCGTCGAATTTGTTCGTTTTTCACCCTCATCTTTCAAATGCCACAGCGGCCCTATTTGGCCTACCAACGACTCGCGCATACCTGTTTCCATGTTTTCTTACGTGTATTATTCGATACCGATTCATTTCAAAGCATTTCGCCACATCGAAAATTTCAATCAATTTGACATAGCCGTCATCTTTCAAATGCCACAGCGGCCCTATTTGGCCTACCAACGACTCGCGCAGTACCTGTTTCCATGTTTTCTTACGTGTATTATTCGATACCGATTCATTTCAAAGCATTTCGCCACATCGAAAATTTCAATCAATTTGGCATAGCCGGCATCGTCGAATTTGTTAGTTTTTCACCATCATCTTTCAAATGCCACAGCGGCCCTATTTGGCCTACCAACGACTCGCGCATACCTGTTTCCATGTTTTCTTACGTGTATTATTCGATACCGATTCATTTCAAAGCATTTCGCCACATCGAAAGTTTCAATCAATTTGACATAGCCGGCATCGTCGAATTTGTTCGTTTTTCACCCTCATCTTTCAAATGCCACAGCGGCCCTATTTGGCCTACCAACGACTCGCGCATACCTGTTTCCATGTTTTCTTACGTGTATTATTCGATACTGATTCATTTCCAAGCATTTCGTCACATCGAAAATTTCAATCAATTTGACATAGCCGGCATCGTCGAATTTGTTCGTTTTTCACCCTCATCTTTCAAATGCCACAGCGGCCCTATTTGGCCTACCAACGACTCGCGCATACCTGTTTCCATGTTTTCTTACGTGTATTATTCGATACTGATTCATTTCAAAGCATTTCGCCACATCGAAAATTTCAATCAATTTGACATAGCCGGCATCGTCGAATTTGTTCGTTTTTCACCCTCATCTTTCAAATGCCACAGCGGCCCTATTTGGCCTACCAACGACTCGCGCATACCTGTTTCCATGTTTTCTTACGTGTATTATTCGATACTGATTCATTTCAAAGCATTTCGCCACATCGAAAATTTCAATCAATTTGACATAGCCGGCATCGTCGAATTTGTTCGTTTTTCACCCTCATCTTTCAAATGCCACAGCGGCCCTATTTGGCCTACCAACGACTCGCGCATACCTGTTTCCATGTTTTCTTACGTGTATTATTCGATACTGATTCATTTCAAAGCATTTCGCCACATCGAAAATTACAATCAATTTGACATAGCCGGCATCGTCGAATTTGTTCGTTTTTCACCCTCATCTTTCAAATGCCACAGCGGCCCTATTTGGCCTACCAACGATTCGCGCATACCTGTTTCCATGTTTTCTTACGTGTATTATTCGATACTGATTCATTTCAAAGCATTTCGCCACATCGAAAATTTCAATCAATTTGACATAGCCGGCATCGTCGAATTTGTTCGTTTTTTACCCTCATTTTTCAAATGCCACAGCGGCCCTATTTGGCCTACCAACGACTCGCGCATACCTGTTTCCATGTTTTCTTACGTGTATTATTCGATACTGATTCATTTCAAAGCATTTCGCCACATCGAAAATTACAATCAATTTGACATAGCCGGCATCGTCGAATTTGTTCGTTTTTCACCCTCATCTTTCAAATGCCACAGCGGCCCTATTTGGCCTACCAACGATTCGCGCATACCTGTTTCCATGTTTTCTTACGTGTATTATTCGATACTGATTCATTTCAAAGCATTTCGCCACATCGAAAATTTCAATCAATTTGACATAGCTGGCATCGTCGAATTTGTTCGTTTTTCACCCTCATCTTTCAAATGCCACAGCGGCCCTATTTGGCCTACCAACGACTCGCGCATACCTGTTTCCATGTTTTCTTACGTGTATTATTCGATACCGATTCATTTCAAAGCATTTCGCCACATCGAAAATTTCAATCAATTTGACATAGCCGGCATCGTCGAATTTGTTCGTTTTTTACCCTCATTTTTCAAATGCCACAGCGGCCCTATTTGACCTACCAACGTCTCGCGCATACCTGTTTCCATGTTTTCTTACGTGTATTATTCGATACCGATTCATTTCAAAGCATTTCGCCTCATCGAAAATTTCAATCAATTTGACATAGCCGGCATCGTCGAATTTGTTCGTTTTTCACCCTCATCTTTCAAATGCCACAGCGGCCCTATTTGGCCTACCAACGACTCGCGCATACCTGTTTCCATGTTTTCTTACGTGTATTATTCGATACTGATTCATTTCAAACATTTCGCCACATCGAAAATTTCAATCAATTTGACATAGCCGGCATCGTCGAATTTGTTCGTTTTTCACCCTCATCTTTCAAATGCCACAGTGGCCCTATTTGGCCTACCAACGACTCGCGCATACCTGTTTCCATGTTTTCTTACGTGTATTATTCGATACTGATTCATTTCAAAGCATTTCGCCACATCGAAAATTTCAATCAATTTGACATAGCCGGCATCGTCGAATTTGTTCGTTTTTCACCCTCATCTTTCAAATGCCACAGCGGCCCTATTTGGCCTACCAACGACTCGCGCATACCTGTTTCCATGTTTTCTTACGTGTATTATTCGATACTGATTCATTTCAAAGCATTTCGCCACATCGAAAATTTCAATCAATTTGACATAGCCGGCATCGTCGAATTTGTTCGTTTTTCACCCTCATCTTTCAAATGCCACAGCGGCCCTATTTGGCCTACCAACGACTCGCGCATACCTGTTTCCATGTTTTCTTACGTGTATTATTCGATACTGATTCATTTCAAAGCATTTCGCCACATCGAAAATTTCAATCAATTTGACATAGCCGGCATCGTCGAATTTGTTAGTTTTTCACCCTCATCTTTCAAATGCCACAGCGGCCCTATTTGGCCTACCAACGTCTAGCGCATACCTGTTTCCATGTTTTCTAACGTGTATTATTCGATACTGATTCATTTCAAAGCATTTCGCCACATCGAAAATTTCAATCAATTTGACATAGCCGGCATCGTCGAATTTGTTCGTTTTTCACCCTCATCTTTCAAATGCCACAGCGGCCCTATTTGGCCTACCAACGACTCGCGCATACCTGTTTCCATGTTTTCTTACGTGTATTATTCGATACCGATTCATTTCAAAGCATTTCGCCACATCGAAAATTTCAATCAATTTGACATAGCCGGCATCGTCGAATTTGTTCGTTTTTCACCCTCATCTTTCAAATGCCACAGCGGCCCTATTTGGCCTACCAACGACTCGCGCATACCTGTTTCCATGTTTTCTTACGTGTATTATTCGATACCGATTCATTTCAAAGTATTTCGCCACATCGAAAATTTCAATCAATTTGACATAGCCGGCATCGTCGAATTTGTTCGTTTTTCACCCTCATCTTTCAAATGCCACAGCAGCCCTATTTGGCCTACCAACGACTCGCGCACACCTGTTTCCATGTTTTCTTACGTGTATTATTCGATACCGATTCATTTCAAAGCATTTCGCCACATCGAAAATTTCAATCAATTTGACATAGCCGGCATCGTCGAATTTGTTCGTTTTTCACCCTCATCTTTCAAATGCCACAGCGGCCCTATTTGGCCTACCAACGACTCGCGCATACTTGTTTCCATGTTTTCTTACGTGTATTAACCGATACTGATTCATTTCAAAGCATTTCGCCACATCGAAAATTTCAATCAATTTGACATAGCCGGCATCGTCGAATTTGTTCGTTTTTCACCCTCATCTTTCAAATGCCACAGCAGCCCTATTTGGCCTACCAACGACTCGCGCACACCTGTTTCCATGTTTTCTTACGTGTATTATTCGATACCGATTCATTTCAAAGCATTTCGCCACATCGAAAATTTCAATCAATTTGACATAGCCGGCATCGTCGAATTTGTTCGTTTTTCACCCTCATCTTTCAAATGCCACAGCAGCCCTATTTGGCCTACCAACGACTCGCGCACACCTGTTTCCATGTTTTCTTACGTGTATTATTCGATACTGATTCATTTCAAAGCATTTCGCCACATCGAAAATTTCAATCAATTTGACATAGCCGGCATCGTCGAATTTGTTCGTTTTTCACCCTCATCTTTCAAATGCCACAGCGGCCCTATTTGGCCTACCAACGACTCGCGCATACTTGTTTCCATGTTTTCTTACGTGTATTATCCGATACTGATTCATTTCAAAGCATTTCGCCACATCGAAAATTTCAATCAATTTGACATAGCCGGCATCGTCGAATTTGTTCGTTTTTCACCCTCATCTTTCAAATGCCACAGCGGCCCTATTTGGCCTACCAACGACTCGCGCATACCTGTTTCCATGTTTTCTTACGTGTATTATTCGATACCGATTCATTTCAAAGCATTTCGCCACATCGAAAATTTCAATCAATTTGACATAGCCGGCATCGTCGAATTTGTTCGTTTTTCACCCTCATCTTTCAAATGCCACAGCGGCCCTATTTGGCCTACCAACGACTCGCGCATACCTGTTTCCATGTTTTCTTACGTGTATTATTCGATACCGATTCAATTCAAAGCATTTCGCCACATCGAAAATTTCAATCAATTTGACATAGCCGGCATCGTCGAATTTGTTCGTTTTTCACCCTAATCTTTCAAATGCCACAGCGGCCCTATTTGGCCTACCAACGACTCGCGCATACCTGTTTCCATGTTTTCTTACGTGTATTATTCGATACCGATTCATTTCAAAGCATTTCGCCACATCGAAAATTTCAATCAATTTGACATAGCCGGCATCGTCGAATTTGTTCGTTTTTCACCCTCATCTTTCAAATGCCACAGCGGCCCTATTTGGCCTACCAACGACTCGCGCATACCTGTTTCCATGTTTTCTTACGTGTATTATTCGATACCGATTCATTTCAAAGCATTTCGCCACATCGAAAATTTCAATCAATTTGACATAGCCGGCATCGTCGAATTTGTTCGTTTTTCACCCTCATCTTTCAAATGCCACAGCGGCCCTATTTGGCCTACCAACGACTCGCGCATGCCTGTTTCCATGTTTTCTTACGTGTATTATTCGATACTGATTCATTTCAAAGCATTTCGCCACATCGAAAATTTCAATCAATTTGACATAGCCGGCATCGTCGAATTTGTTCGTTTTTCACCCTCATCTTTCAAATGCCACAGCGGCCCTATTTGGCCTACCAACGACTCGCGCATACCTGTTTCCATGTTTTCTTACGTGTATTATTCGATACTGATTCATTTCAAAGCATTTCGCCACATCGAAAATTTCAATCAATTTGACATAGCCGGCATCGTCGAATTTGTTCGTTTTTCACCCTCATCTTTCAAATGCCACAGCGGCCCTATTTGGCCTACCAACGACTCGCGCATACCTGTTTCCATGTTTTCTTACGTGTATTATTCGATACTGATTCATTTCAAAGCATTTCGCCACATCGAAAATTTCAATCAATTTGACATAGCCGGCATCGTCGAATTTGTTCGTTTTTCACCCTCATCTTTCAAATGCCACAGTGGCCCTATTTGGCCTACCAACGACTCGCGCATACCTGTTTCCATGTTTTCTTACGTGTATTATTCGATACTGATTCATTTCAAAGCATTTCGCCACATCGAAAATTCCAATCAATTTGACATAGCCGGCATCGTCGAATTTGTTCGTTTTTCACCCTCATCTTTCAAATGCCACAGCGGCCCTATTTGGCCTACCAACGACTCGCGCATACCTGTTTCCATGTTTTCTTACGTGTATTATTCGATACCGATTCATTTCAAAGCATTTCGCCACATCGAAAATTTCAATCAATTTGACATAGCCGGCATCGTCGAATTTGTTCGTTTTTCACCCTCATCTTTCAAATGCCACAGCGGCCCTATTTGGCCTACCAACGACTCGCGCATACCTGTTTCCATGTTTTCTTACGTGTATTATTCGATACTGATTCATTTCAAAGCATTTCGCCACATCGAAAATTTCAATCAATTTGACAAAGCCGGCATCGTCGAATTTGTTCGTTTTTCACCCTCATCTTTCAAATGCCACAGCGGCCCTATTTGGCCTACCAACGACTCGCGCATACCTGTTTCCATGTTTTCTTGCGTGTATTATTCGATACCGATTCATTTCAAAGCATTTCGCCACATCGAAAATTTCAATCAATTTGACATAGCCGGCATCGTCGAATTTGTTCGTTTTTCACCCTCATCTTTCAAATGCCACAGCGGCCCTATTTGGCCTACCAACGACTCGCGCATACCTGTTTCCATGTTTTCTTGCGTGTATTATTCGATACCGATTCATTTCAAAGCATTTCGCCACATCGAAAATTTCAATCAATTTGACATAGCCGGCATCGTCGAATTTGTTCGTTTTTCACCCTCATCTTTCAAATGCCACAGCGGCCCTATTTGGCCTACCAACGACTCGCGCATACCTGTTTCCATGTTTTCTTGCGTGTATTATTCGATACCGATTCATTTCAAAGCATTTCGCCACATCGAAAATTTCAATCAATTTGACATAGCCGGCATCGTCGAATTTGTTCGTTTTACACCCTCATCTTTCAAATGCCACAGCGGCCCTATTTGGCCTACCAACGACTCGCGCATACCTGTTTCCATGTTTTCTTGCGTGTATTATTCGATACCGATTCATTTCAAAGCATTTCGCCACATCGAAAATTTCAATCAATTTGACATAGCCGGCATCGTCGAATTTGTTCGTTTTTCACCCTCATCTTTCAAATGCCACAGCGGCCCTATTTGGCCTACCAACGACTCGCGCATACCTGTTTCCATGTTTTCTTACGTGTATTATTCGATACTGATTCATTTCAAAGCATTTCGCCACATCGAAAATTTCAATCAATTTGACATAGCCGGCATCGTCGAATTTGTTCGTTTTTCACCCTCATCTTTCAAATGCCACAGCGGCCCTATTTGGCCTACCAACGACTCGCGCATACCTGTTTCCATGTTTTCTTACGTGTATTATTCGATACTGATTCATTTCAAAGCATTTCGCCACATCGAAAATTTCAATCAATTTGACATAGCCGGCATCGTCGAATTTGTTCGTTTTTCACCCTCATCTTTCAAATGCCACAGCGGCCCTATTTGGCCTACCAACGACTCGCGCATACCTGTTTCCATGTTTTCTTACGTGTATTATTCGATACTGATTCATTTCAAAGCATTTCGCCACATCGAAAATTTCAATCAATTTGACATAGCCGGCATCGTCGAATTTGTTCGTTTTTCACCCTCATCTTTCAAATGCCACAGCGGCCCTATTTGGCCTACCAACGACTCGCGCATACCTGTTTCCATGTTTTCTTACGTGTATTATTCGATACTGATTCATTTCAAAGCATTTCGCCACATCGAAAATTTCAATCAATTTGACATAGCCGGCATCGTCGAATTTGTTCGTTTTTCACCCTCATCTTTCAAATGCCACAGCGGCCCTATTTGGCCTACCAACGACTCGCGCATGCCTGTTTCCATGTTTTCTTACGTGTATTATTCGATACTGATTCATTTCAAAGCATTTCGCCACATCGAAAATTTCAATCAATTTGACATAGCCGGCATCGTCGAATTTGTTCGTTTTTCACCCTCATCTTTCAAATGCCACAGCGGCCCTATTTGGCCTACCAACGACTCGCGCATACCTGTTTCCATGTTTTCTTACGTGTATTATTCGATACTGATTCATTTCAAAGCATTTCGCCACATCGAAAATTTCAATCAATTTGACATAGCCGGCATCGTCGAATTTGTTCGTTTTTCACTCTCATCTTTCAAATGCCACAGCGGCCCTATTTGGCCTACCAACGACTCGCGCATACCTGTCTCCATGTTTTTTTACGTGTATTATTCGATACTGATTCATTTCAAAGCATTTCGCCACATCGAAAATTTCAATCAATTTGACATAGCCGGCATCGTCGAATTTGTTCGTTTTTCACCCTCATCTTTCAAATGCCACAGCGGCCCTATTTGGCCTACCAACGACTCGCGCATGCCTGTTTCCATGTTTTCTTACGTGTATTATTCGATACTGATTCATTTCAAAGCATTTCGCCACATCGAAAATTTCAATCAATTTGACATAGCCGGCATCGTCGAATTTGTTCGTTTTTCACCCTCATCTTTTAAATGCCACAGCGGCCCTATTTGGCCTACCAACGACTCGCGCATACCTGTTTCCATGTTTTCTTACGTGTATTATTCGATACTGATTCATTTCAAAGCATTTCGCCACATCGAAAATTTCAATCAATTTGACATAGCCGGCATCGTCGAATTTGTTCGTTTTTCACCCTCATCTTTCAAATGCCACAGCGGCCCTATTTGGCCTACGAACGACTCGCGCATACCTGTTTCCATGTTTTCTTACGTGTATTATTCGATACTGATTCATTTCAAAGCATTTCGCCACATCGAAAATTTCAATCAATTTGACATAGCCGGCATCGTCGAATTTGTTCGTTTTTCACGTTCGAATAATACACGTAAGAAAACATGGAAACAGGTATGCACAAGTCGTTGGTAGGCCAAATAGGGCCGCTGTGGCATTTGAAAGATGAGGGTGAAAAACGAACAAATTCGACGATGCCGGCTATGTCAAATTGATTGAAATTTTCGATGTGGCGAAATGCTTTGAAATGAATCAGTATCGAATAACACACGTAAGAAAACATGGAAACAGGTATGCGCGAGTCGTTGGTAGGCCAAATAGGGCCGCTGTGGCATTTGAAAGATGAGGGTGAAAAACGAACAAATTCGACGATGCCGGCTATGTCAAATTGATTGAAATTTTCGATGTGGCGAAATGCTTTGAAATGAATCAGTATCGAATAATACACGTAAGAAAACATGGAAACAGGTATGCGCGAGTCGTTGGTAGGCCAAATAGGGCCGCTGTGGCATTTGAAAGATGAGGGTGAAAAACGAACAAATTCGACGATGCCGGCTATGTCAAATTGATTGAAATTTTCGATGTGGCGAAATGCTTTGAAATGAATCGGTATCGAATAATACACGTAAGAAAACATGGAAACAGGTATGCGCGAGTCGTTGGTAGGCCAAATAGGGCCGCTGTGGCATTTGAAAGATGAGGGTGAAAAACGAACAAATTCGACGATGCCGGCTATGTCAAATTGATTGAAATTTTCTATGTGGCGAAATGCTTTGAAATGAATCGGTATCGGTTAATACTCGTAAGAAAACATGGAAACAAGTATGCGCGAGTCGTTGGTAGGCCAAATAGGGCCGCTGTGGCATTTGAAAGATGAGGGTGAAAAACGAACAAATTCGACGATGCCGGCTATGTCAAATTGATTGAAATTTTCGATGTGGCGAAATGCTTTGAAATGAATCAGTATCGAATAATACACGTAAGAAAACATGGAAACAAGTATGCGCGAGTCGTTGGTAGGCCAAATAGGGCCGCTGTGGCATTTGAAAGATGAGGGTGAAAAACGAACAAATTCGACGATGCCGGCTATGTCAAATTGATTGAAATTTTCGATGTGGCGAAATGCTTTGAAATGAATCAGTATCGAATAATACACGTAAAAAAACATGGAGACAGGTATGCGCGAGTCGTTGGTAGGCCAAATAGGGCCGCTGTGGCATTTGAAAGATGAGGGTGAAAAACGAACAAATTCGACGATGCCGGCTATGTCAAATTGATTGAAATTTTCGATGTGGCGAAATGCTTTGAAATGAATCAGTATCGAATAATACACGTAAGAAAACATGGAAACAGGTATGCGCTAGACGTTGGTAGGCCAAATAGGGCCGCTGTGGCATTTGAAAGATGAGGGTGAAAAACTAACAAATTCGACGATGCCGGCTATGTCAAATTGATGGAAATTTTCGATGTGGCGAAATGCTTTGAAATGAATCAGTATCGAATAATACACGTAAGAAAACATGGAAACAGGTGTGCGCGAGTCGTTGGTAGGCCAAATAGGGCTGCTGTGGCATTTGAAAGATGAGGGTGAAAAACGAACAAATTCGACGATGCCGGCTATGTCAAATTGATTGAAATTTTCGATGTGGCGAAATACTTTGAAATGAATCGGTATCGAATAATACACGTAAGAAAACATGGAAACAGGTACGAAAACATGGAAACAGGTGTGCGCGAGTCGTTTGTAGGCCAAATAGGGCCGCTGTGGCATTTGAAAGATGAGGGTGAAAAACGAACAAATTCGACGATGCCGGCTATGTCAAATTGATTGAAATTTTCGATGTGGCGAAATGCTTTGAAATGAATCAGTATCGAATAATACACGTAAAAAAACATGGAGACAGGTATGCGCGAGTCGTTGGTAGGCCAAATAGGGCCGCTGTGGCATTTGAAAGATGAGGGTGAAAAACGAACAAATTCGACGATGCCGGCTATGTCAAATTGATTGAAATTTTCGATGTGGCGAAATGCTTTGAAATGAATCAGTATCGAATAACACACGTAAGAAAACATGGAAACAGGTATGCGCGAGTCGTTGGTAGGCCAAATAGGGCCGCTGTGGCATTTGAAAGATGAGGGTGAAAAACGAACAGATTCGACGATGCCGGCTATGTCAAATTGATTGAAATTTTCGATGTGGCGAAATGCTTTGAAATGAATCAGTATCGAATAATACACGTAAGAAAACATGGAAACAGGTATGCGCGAGTCGTTGGTAGGCCAAATAGGGCCGCTGTGGCATTTGAAAGATGAGGGTGAAAAACGAACAAATTCGACGATGCCGGCTATGTCAAATTGATTGAAATTTTCGATGTGGCGAAATGCTTTGAAATGAATCGGTATCGAATAATACACGTAAGAAAACATGGAAACAGGTATGCGCGAGTCGTTGGTAGGCCAAATAGGGCCGCTGTGGCATTTGAAAGATGAGGGTGAAAAACGAACAAATTCGACGATGCCGGCTATGTCAAATTGATTGAAATTTTCTATGTGGCGAAATGCTTTGAAATGAATCGGTATCGGTTAATACTCGTAAGAAAACATGGAAACAAGTATGCGCGAGTCGTTGGTAGGCCAAATAGGGCCGCTGTGGCATTTGAAAGATGAGGGTGAAAAACGAACAAATTCGACGATGCCGGCTATGTCAAATTGATTGAAATTTTCGATGTGGCGAAATGCTTTGAAATGAATCAGTATCGAATAATACACGTAAGAAAACATGGAAACAGGTATGCGCGAGTCGTTGGTAGGCCAAATAGGGCCGCTGTGGCATTTGAAAGATGAGGGTGAAAAACGAACAAATTCGACGATGCCGGCTATGTCAAATTGATTGAAATTTTCGATGTGGCGAAATGCTTTGAAATGAATCAGTATCGAATAATACACGTAAGAAAACATGGAAACAGGCATGCGCGAGTCGTTGGTAGGCCAAATAGGGCCGCTGTGGCATTTGAAAGATTAGGGTGAAAAACGAACAAATTCGACGATGCCGGCTATGTCAAATTGATTGAAATTTTCGATGTGGCGAAATGCTTTGAAATGAATCAGTATCGAATAATACACGTAAGAAAACATGGAAACAGGTATGCGCGAGTCGTTGGTAGGCCAAATAGGGCCGCTGTGGCATTTGAAAGATGAGGGTGAAAAACGAACAAATTCGACGATGCCGGCTATGTGAAATTGATTGAAATTTTCGATGTGGCGAAATGCTTTGAAATGAATCAGTATCGAATAATACACGTAAGAAAACATGGAAACAGGTATGCGCGAGTCGTTGGTAGGCCAAATAGGGCCGCTGTGGCATTTGAAAGATGAGGGTGAAAAACGAACAAATTCGACGATGCCGGCTATGTCAAATTGATTGAAATTTTCGATGTGGCGAAATGCTTTGAAATGAATCAGTATCGAATAATACACGTAAGAAAACATGGAAACAGGTATGCGCGAGTCGTTCGTAGGCCAAATAGGGCCGCTGTGGCATTTGAAAGATGAGGGTGTGAAAAACGAACAAATTCGACGATGCCGGCTATGTCAAATTGATTGAAATTTTCGATGTGGCGAAATGCTTTGAAATGAATCAGTATCGAATAATACACGTAAGAAAACATGGAAACAGGTATGCGCGAGTCGTTGGTAGGCCAAATAGGGCCGCTGTGGCATTTGAAAGATGAGGGTGAAAAACGAAAAAATTCGACGATGCCGGCTATGTCAAATTGATTGAAATTTTCGATGTGGCGAAATGCTTTGAAATGAATCGGTATCGAATAATACACATAAGAAAACATGGAAACAGGTATGCGCGAGTCGTTGGTAGGCCAAATAGGGCCGCTGTGGCATTTGAAAGATGAGGGTGAAAAACAATGTCAAATTGATTGAAATTTTCGATGTGGCGAAATGCTTTGAAATGAATCAGTATCGAATAATACACGTAAGAAAACATGGAAACAGGTATGCGCAAGTCGTTGGTAGGCCAAATAGGGCCGCTGTGGCATTTGAAAGATGAGGGTGAAAACGAACAAATTCGACGATGCCGGCTATGTCAAATTGATTGAAATTTTCGATGTGGCGAAATGCTTTGAAATGAATCAGTATCGAATAATACACGTAAGAAAACATGGAAACAGGCATGCGCGAGTCGTTGGTAGGCCAAATAGGGCCGCTGTGGCATTTGAAAGATGAGGATGAAAAACGAACAAATTCGACGATGCCGGCTATGTCAAATTGATTGAAATTTTCGATGTGGCGAAATGCTTTGAAATGAATCAGTATCGAATAATACACGTAAGAAAACATGGAAACAGGTATGCGCGAGTCGTTGGTAGGCCAAATAGGGCCGCTGTGGCATTTGAAAGATGAGGGTGAAAAACGAACAAATTCGACGATGCCGGCTATGTCAAATTGATTGAAATTTTCGATGTGGCGAAATGCTTTGAAATGAATCGGTATCGAATAATACACGTAAGAAAACATAGGAAACAGGTATGCGCGAGTCGTTGGTAGGCCAATAGGGCCGCTGTGGCATTTGAAAGATGAGGGTGAAAAACGAACAAATTCGACGATGCCGGCTATGTCAAATTGATTGAAATTTTCGATGTGGCGAAATGCTTTGAAATGAATCAGTATCGAATAATACACGTAAAAAAACATGGAGACAGGTATGCGCGAGTCGTTGGTAGGCCAAATAGGGCCGCTGTGGCATTTGAAAGATGAGGGTGAAAAACTAACAAATTCGACGATGCCGGCTATGTCAAATTGATTGAAATTTTCGATGTGGCGAAATGCTTTGAAATGAATCAGTATCGAATAATACACGTAAGAAAACATGGAAACAGGTATGCGCGAGTCGTTGGTAGGCCAAATAGGGCCGCTGTGGCATTTGAAAGATGAGGGTGAAAAACGAACAAATTCGACGATGCCGGCTATGTCAAATTGATTGAAATTTTCGATGTGGCGAAATGCTTTGAAATGAATCAGTATCGAATAATACACGTAAGAAAACATGGAAACAGGTATGCGCGAGTCGTTGGTAGGCCAAATAGGGCCGCTGTGGCATTTGAAAGATGAGGGTGAAAAACGAACAAATTCGACGATGCCGGCTATGTCAAATTGATTGAAATTTTCGATGTGGCGAAATGCTTTGAAATGAATCAGTATCGAATAATACATGTAAGAAAACATGGAAACAGGTATGCACAAGTCGTTGGTAGGCCAAATAGGGCCGCTGTGGCATTTGAAAGATGAGGGTGAAAAACGAACAAATTCGACGATGCCGGCTATGTCAAATTGATTGAAATTTTCGATGTGGCGAAATGCTTTGAAATGAATCGGTATCGAATAATACACGTAAGAAAACATGGAAACAGGTATGCGCGAGTCGTTGGTAGGCCAAATAGGGCCGCAGTGGCATTTGAAAGATGAGGGTGAAAAACGAACAAATTCGACGATGCCGGCTATGTCAAATTGATTGAAATTTTCGATGTGGCGAAATGCTTTGAAATGAATCAGTATCGAATAATACACGTAAGAAAACATGGAAACAGGTATGCGCGAGTCGTTGGTAGGCCAAATAGGGCCGCTGTGGCATTTGAAAGATGAGGGTGAAAAACGAACAAATTCGACGATGCCGGCTATGTCAAATTGATTGAAATTTTCGATGTGGCGAAATGCTTTGAAATGAATCGGTATCGAATAATACACGTAAGAAAACATGGAAACAGGTATGCGCGAGTCGTTGGTAGGCCAAATAGGGCCGCTGTGGCATTTGAAAGATGAGGGTGAAAAACGAACAAATTCGACGATGCCGGCTATGTCAAATTGATTGAAATTTTCGATGTGGCGAAATGCTTTGAAATGAATCAGTATCGAATAATACACGTAAGAAAACATGGAAACAGGTATGCGCGAGTCGTTGGTAGGCCAAATATGGCCGCTGTGGCATTTGAAAGATGAGGGTGAAAAACGAACAAATTCGACGATGCCGGCTTTGTCAAATTGATTGAAATTTTCGATGTGGCGAAATGCTTTGAAATGAATCAGTATCGGTTAATACACGTAAGAAAACATGGAAACAGGTATGCGCGAGTCGTTGGTAGGCCAAATAGGGCCGCTGTGGCATTTGAAAGATGAGGGTGAAAAACGAACAAATTCGACGATGCCGGCTATGTCAAATTGATTGAAATTTTCGATGTGGCGAAATGCTTTGAAATGAATCAGTATCGAATAATACACGTAAGAAAACATGGAAACAGGTATGCGCGAGTCGTTGGTAGGCCAAATAGGGCCGCTGTGGCATTTGAAAGATGAGGGTGAAAAACGAACAAATTCGACGATGCCGGCTATGTCAAATTAATTGAAATTTTCGATGTGGCGAAATGCTTTGAAATGAATCGGTATCGAATAATACACGTAAGAAAACATGGAAACAGGTATGCGCGAGTCGTTGGTAGGCCAAATAGGGCCGCTGTGGCATTTGAAAGATGAGGGTGAAAAACGAACAAATTCGACGATGCCGGCTATGTCAAATTGATTGAAATTTTCGATGTGGCGAAATGCTTTGAAATGAATCGGTATCGAATAATACACGCAAGAAAACATGGAAACAGGTATGCGCGAGTCGTTGGTAGGCCAAATAGGGCCGCTGTGGCATTTGAAAGATGAGGGTGAAAAACGAACAAATTCGACGATGCCGGCTATGTCAAATTGATTGAAATTTTCGATGTGGCGAAATGCTTTGAAATGAATCAGTATCGAATAATACACGTAAAAAAACATGGAAACAGGTATGCGCGAGTCGTTGGTAGGCCAAATAGGGCCGCTGTGGCATTTGAAAGATGAGGGTGAAAAACGAACAAATTCGACGATGCCGGCTATGTCAAATTGATTGAAATTTTCGATGTGGCGAAATGCTTTGAAATGAATCAGTATCGAATAATACACGTAAAAAAACATGGAGACAGGTATGCGCGAGTCGTTGGTAGGCCAAATAGGGCCGCAGTGGCATTTGAAAGATGAGGGTGAAAAACGAACAAATTCGACGATGCCGGCTATGTCAAATTGATTGAAATTTTCGATGTGGCGAAATGCTTTGAAATGAATCGGTATCGAATAATACACGTAAGAAAACATGGAAACAGGTATGCGCGAGTCGTTGGTAGGCCAAATAGGGCTGCTGTGGCATTTGAAAGATGAGGGTGAAAAACGAACAAATTCGACGATGCCGGCTATGTCAAATTGATTGAAATTTTCGATGTGGCGAAATGCTTTGAAATGAATCGGTATCGAATAATACACGTCAGAAAACATGGAAACAGGTATGCGCGAGTCGTTGGTAGCCCAAATAGGGCCGCTGTGGCATTTGAATGATGAGGGTGAAAAACGAACAAATTCGACGATGCCGGCTATGTCAAATTGATTGAAATTTTCGATGTGGCGAAATGCTTTGAAATGAATCAGTATCGAATAATACACGTAAAAAAACATGGAGACAGGTATGCGCGAGTCGTTGGTAGGCCAAATAGGGCCGCTGTGGCATTTGAAAGATGAGAGTGAAAAACGAACAAATTCGACGATGCCGGCTATGTCAAATTGATTGAAATTTTCGATGTGGCGAAATGCTTTGAAATGAATCAGTATCGAATAATACACGTAAGAAAACATGGAAACAGGTATGCGCGAGTCGTTGGTAGGCCAAATAGGGCCGCTGTGGCATTTGAAAGATGAGGGTGAAAAACGAACAAATTCGACGATGCCGGCTATGTCAAATTGATTGAAATTTTCGATGTGGCGAAATGCTTTGAAATGAATCAGTATCGAATAATACACGTAAAAAAACATGGAGACAGGTATGCGCGAGTCGTTGGTAGGCCAAATAGGGCCGCTGTGGCATTTGAAAGATGAGAGTGAAAAACGAACAAATTCGACGATGCCGGCTATGTCAAATTGATTGAAATTTTCGATGTGGCGAAATGCTTTGAAATGAATCAGTATCGAATAATACACGTAAAAAAACATGGAGACAGGTATGCGCGAGTCGTTGGTAGGCCAAATAGGGCCGCTGTGGCATTTGAAAGATGAGGGTGAATAACGAACAAATTCGGCGATGCCGGCTATGTCATATTGATTGAAATTTTCGATGTGGCGAAATGCTTTGAAATGAATCAGTATCGAATAATACACGTAAGAAAACATGGAAACAAGTATGCGCGAGTCGTTGGTAGGCCAAATAGGGCCGCTGTGGCATTTGAAAGATGAGGGTGAAAAACGAACAAATTCGACGATGCCGGCTATGTCAAATTGATTGGAATTTTCGATGTGGCGAAATGCTTTGAAATGAATCAGTATCGAATAATACACGTAAGAAAACATGGAAACAGGTATGCGCGAGTCGTTGGTAGGCCAAATAGGGCCACTGTGGCATTTGAAAGATGAGGGTGAAAAACGAACAAATTCGACGATGCCGGCTATGTCAAATTGATTGAAATTTTCGATGTGGCGAAATGCTTTGAAATGAATCAGTATCGAATAATACACGTAAGAAAACATGGAAACAGGTATGCGCGAGTCGTTGGTAGGCCAAATAGGGCCGCTGTGGCATTTGAAAGATGAGGGTGAAAAACGAACAAATTCGACGATGCCGGCTATGTCAAATTGATTGAAATTTTCGATGTGGCGAAATGCTTTGAAATGAATCAGTATCGAATAATACACGTAAGAAAACATGGAAACAGGTATGCGCGAGTCGTTCGTAGGCCAAATAGGGCCGCTGTGGCATTTGAAAGATGAGGGTGAAAAACGAACAAATTCGACGATGCCGGCTATGTCAAATTGATTGAAATTTTCGATGTGGCGAAATGCTTTGAAATGAATCAGTATCGAATAATACACGTAAGAAAACATGGAAACAGGTATGCGCGAGTCGTTGGTAGGCCAAATAGGGCCGCTGTGGCATTTAAAAGATGAGGGTGAAAAACGAACAAATTCGACGATGCCGGCTATGTCAAATTGATTGAAATTTTCGATGTGGCGAATTGCTTTGAAATGAATCAGTATCGAATAATACACGTAAGAAAACATGGAAACAGGTATGCGCGAGTCGTTGGTAGGCCAAATAGGGCCGCTGTGGCATTTGAAAGATGAGGGTGAAAAACGAACAAATTCGACGATGCCGGCTATGTCAAATTGATTGGAATTTTCGATGTGGCGAAATGCTTTGAAATGAATCAGTATCGAATAATACACGTAAGAAAACATGGAAACAGGTATGCGCGAGTCGTTGGTAGGCCAAATAGGGCCACTGTGGCATTTGAAAGATGAGGGTGAAAAACGAACAAATTCGACGATGCCGGCTATGTCAAATTGATTGAAATTTTCGATGTGGCGAAATGCTTTGAAATGAATCAGTATCGAATAATACACGTAAGAAAACATGGAAACAGGTATGCGCGAGTCGTTGGTAGGCCAAATAGGGCCGCTGTGGCATTTGAAAGATGAGGGTGAAAAACGAACAAATTCGACGATGCCGGCTATGTCAAATTGATTGAAATTTTCGATGTGGCGAAATGCTTTGAAATGAATCAGTATCGAATAATACACGTAAAAAAACATGGAGACAGGTATGCGCGAGTCGTTGGTAGGCCAAATAGGGCCGCTGTGGCATTTGAAAGATGAGAGTGAAAAACGAACAAATTCGACGATGCCGGCTATGTCAAATTGATTGAAATTTTCGATGTGGCGAAATGCTTTGAAATGAATCAGTATCGAATAATACACGTAAGAAAACATGGAAACAGGTATGCGCGAGTCGTTGGTAGGCCAAATAGGGCCGCTGTGGCATTTGAAAGATGAGGGTGAAAAACGAACAAATTCGACGATGCCGGCTATGTCAAATTGATTGAAATTTTCGATGTGGCGAAATGCTTTGAAATGAATCGGTATCGAATAATACACGCAAGAAAACATGGAAACAGGTATGCGCGCGTCGTTGGTAGGCCAAATAGGGCCGCTGTGGCATTTGAAAGATGAGGGTGAAAAACGAACAAATTCGACGATGGTCGAATGGCTATGTCAAATTGATTGAAATTTTCGATGTGGCGAAATGCTTTGAAATGAATCGGTATCGAATAATACACGCAAGAAAACATGGAAACAGGTATGCGCGAGTCGTTGGTAGGCCAAATAGGGCCGCTGTGGCATTTGAAAGATGAGGGTGAAAAACGAACAAATTCGACGATGCCGGCTTTGTCAAATTGATTGAAATTTTCGATGTGGCGAAATGCTTTGAAATGAATCAGTATCGGTTAATACACGTAAGAAAACATGGAAACAGGTATGCGCGAGTCGTTGGTAGGCCAAATAGGGCCGCTGTGGCATTTGAAAGATGAGGGTGAAAAACGAACAAATTCGACGATGCCGGCTATGTCAAATTGATTGAAATTTTCGATGTGGCGAAATGCTTTGAAATGAATCAGTATCGAATAATACACGTAAGAAAACATGGAAACAGGTATGCGCGAGTCGTTGGTAGGCCAAATAGGGCCGCTGTGGCATTTGAAAGATGAGGGTGAAAAACGAACAAATTCGACGATGCCGGCTATGTCAAATTGATTGAAATTTTCGATGTGGCGAAATGCTTTGAAATGAATCAGTATCGAATAATACACGTAAGAAAACATGGAAACAGGTATGCGCGAGTCGTTGGTAGGCCAAATAGGGCCGCTGTGGCATTTGAAAGATGAGGGTGAAAAACGAACAAATTCGACGATGCCGGCTATGTCAAATTGATTGAAATTTTCGATGTGGCGAAATGCTTTGAAATGAATCGGTATCGAATAATACACGTAAGAAAACATGGAAACAGGTATGCGCGAGTCGTTGGTAGGCCAAATAGGGCCGCTGTGGCATTTGAAAGATGAGGGTGAAAAACGAACAAATTCGACGATGCCGGCTATGTCAAATTGATTGAAATTTTCGATGTGGCGAAATGCTTTGAAATGAATCGGTATCGAATAATACACGTAGAAAACATGGAAACAGGTATGCGCGAGTCGTTGGTAGGCCAAATAGGGCCACTGTGGCATTTGAAAGATGAGGGTGAAAAACGAACAAATTCGACGATGCCGGCTATGTCAAATTGATTGAAATTTTCGATGTGGCGAAATGCTTTGAAATGAATCAGTATCGAATAATACACGTAAGAAAACATGGAAACAGGTATGCGCGAGTCGTTGGTAGGCCAAATAGGGCCGCTGTGGCATTTGAAAGATGAGGGTGAAAAACGAACAAATTCGACGATGCCGGCTATGTCAAATTGATTGAAATTTTCGATGTGGCGAAATGCTTTGAAATGAATCAGTATCGAATAATACACGTAAGAAAACATGGAAACAGGTATGCGCGAGTCGTTGGTAGGCCAAATAGGGCCACTGTGGCATTTGAAAGATGATTGTGAAAAACGAACAAATTCGACGATGCCGGCTATGTCAAATTGATTGAAATTTTCGATGTGGCGAAATGCTTTGAAATGAATCAGTATCGAATAATACATGTAAGAAAACATGGAAACAGGTATGCGCGAGTCGTTGGTAGGCCAAATAGGGCCGCTGTGGCATTTGAAAGATGAGGGTGAAAAACGAACAAATTCGACGATGCCGGCTATGTCAAATTGATTGAAATTTTCGATGTGGCGAAATGCTTTGAAATGAATCGGTATCGAATAATACACGTAAGAAAACATGGAAACAGGTACGAAAACATGGAAACAGGTATGCGCGAGTCGTTGGTAGGCCAAATAGGGCCGCTGTGGCATTTGAAAGATGAGGGTGAAAAACGAACAAGTTCGACGATGCCGGCTATGTCAAATTGATTGAAATTTTCGATGTGGCGAAATGCTTTGAAATGAATCAGTATCGAATAATACACGTAAGAAAACATGGAAACAGGTATGCGCGAGTCGTTGGTAGGCCAAATAGGGCCGCTGTGGCATTTGAAAGATGAGGGTGAAAAACGAACAAATTCGACGATGCCGGCTATGTCAAATTGATGGAAATTTTCGATGTGGCGAAATGCTTTGAAATGAATCAGTATCGAATAATACACGTAAGAAAACATGGAAACAGGTGTGCGCGAGTCGTTGGTAGGCCAAATAGGGCCGCTGTGGCATTTGAAAGATGAGGGTGAAAAACGAACAAATTCGACGATGCCGGCTATGTCAAATTGATGGAAATTTTCGATGTGGCGAAATGCTTTGAAATGAATCAGTATCGAATAATACACGTAAAAAAACATGGAGACAGGTGTGCGCGAGTCGTTGGTAGGCCAAATAGGGCCGCTGTGGCATTTGAAAGATGAGGGTGAAAAACGAACAAATTCGACGATGCCGGCTATGTCAAATTGATGGAAATTTTCGATGTGGCGAAATGCTTTGAAATGAATCAGTATCGAATAACACACGTAAGAAAACATGGAAACAGGTATGCGCGAGTCGTTGGTAGGCCAAATAGGGCCGCTGTGGCATTTGAAAGATGAGGGTGAAAAACGAACAAATTCGACGATGCCGGCTATGTCAAATTGATTGAAATTTTCGATGTGGCGAAATGCTTTGAAATGAATCAGTATCGAATAATACACGTAAAAAAACATGGAGACAGGTATGCGCGAGTCGTTGGTAGGCCAAATAGGGCCGCTGTGGCATTTGAAAGATGAGGGTGAAAAACGAACAAATTCGACGATGCCGGCTATGTCAAATTGATGGAAATTTTCGATGTGGCGAAATGCTTTGAAATGAATCAGTATCGAATAATACACGTAAGAAAACATGGAAACAGGTGTGCGCGAGTCGTTGGTAGGCCAAATAGGGCCGCTGTGGCATTTGAAAGATGAGGGTGAAAAACGAACAAATTCGACGATGCCGGCTATGTCAAATTGATGGAAATTTTCGATGTGGCGAAATGCTTTGAAATGAATCAGTATCGAATAATACACGTA
The DNA here is from genome assembly GCA_916610145.1 of Eristalis arbustorum. NCBI lineage: Eukaryota > Metazoa > Arthropoda > Insecta > Diptera > Syrphidae > Eristalis > Eristalis arbustorum. The sequence continues at coordinate 5,493 of CAKAIZ010000336.1, read as the reverse complement.
AGAAAACATGGAAACAGGTGTGCGCGAGTCGTTGGTAGGCCAAATAGGGCCGCTGTGGCATTTGAAAGATGAGGGTGAAAAACGAACAAATTCGACGATGCCGGCTATGTCAAATTGATGGAAATTTTCGATGTGGCGAAATGCTTTGAAATGAATCAGTATCGAATAACACACGTAAGAAAACATGGAAACAGGTATGCGCGAGTCGTTGGTAGGCCAAATAGGGCCGCTGTGGCATTTGAAAGATGAGGGTGAAAAACGAACAAATTCGACGATGCCGGCTATGTCAAATTGATTGAAATTTTCGATGTGGCGAAATGCTTTGAAATGAATCAGTATCGAATAATACACGTAAAAAAACATGGAGACAGGTATGCGCGAGTCGTTGGTAGGCCAAATAGGGCCGCTGTGGCATTTGAAAGATGAGGGTGAAAAACGAACAAATTCGACGATGCCGGCTATGTCAAATTGATTGAAATTTTCGATGTGGCGAAATGCTTTGAAATGAATCAGTATCGAATAATACACGTAAGAAAACATGGAAACAGGTATGCGCTAGACGTTGGTAGGCCAAATAGGGCCGCTGTGGCATTTGAAAGATGAGGGTGAAAAACTAACAAATTCGACGATGCCGGCTATGTCAAATTGATGGAAATTTTCGATGTGGCGAAATGCTTTGAAATGAATCAGTATCGAATAATACACGTAAGAAAACATGGAAACAGGTGTGCGCGAGTCGTTGGTAGGCCAAATAGGGCTGCTGTGGCATTTGAAAGATGAGGGTGAAAAACGAACAAATTCGACGATGCCGGCTATGTCAAATTGATTGAAATTTTCGATGTGGCGAAATACTTTGAAATGAATCGGTATCGAATAATACACGTAAGAAAACATGGAAACAGGTACGAAAACATGGAAACAGGTGTGCGCGAGTCGTTTGTAGGCCAAATAGGGCCGCTGTGGCATTTGAAAGATGAGGGTGAAAAACGAACAAATTCGACGATGCCGGCTATGTCAAATTGATTGAAATTTTCGATGTGGCGAAATGCTTTGAAATGAATCAGTATCGAATAATACACGTAAAAAAACATGGAGACAGGTATGCGCGAGTCGTTGGTAGGCCAAATAGGGCCGCTGTGGCATTTGAAAGATGAGGGTGAAAAACGAACAAATTCGACGATGCCGGCTATGTCAAATTGATTGAAATTTTCGATGTGGCGAAATGCTTTGAAATGAATCAGTATCGAATAACACACGTAAGAAAACATGGAAACAGGTATGCGCGAGTCGTTGGTAGGCCAAATAGGGCCGCTGTGGCATTTGAAAGATGAGGGTGAAAAACGAACAAATTCGACGATGCCGGCTATGTCAAATTGATTGAAATTTTCGATGTGGCGAAATGCTTTGAAATGAATCAGTATCGATGAATCAGTATCGAATAATACACGTAAGAAAACATGGAAACAGGTATGCGCGAGTCGTTGGTAGGCCAAATAGGGCCGCTGTGGCATTTGAAAGATGAGGGTGAAAAACGAACAAATTCGACGATGCCGGCTATGTCAAATTGATTGAAATTTTCGATGTGGCGAAATGCTTTGAAATGAATCAGTATCGAATAACACACGTAAGAAAACATGGAAACAGGTATGCGCGAGTCGTTGGTAGGCCAAATAGGGCCGCTGTGGCATTTGAAAGATGAGGGTGAAAAACGAACAAATTCGACGATGCCGGCTATGTCAAATTGATTGAAATTTTCGATGTGGCGAAATGCTTTGAAATGAATCAGTATCGAATAATACACGTAAGAAAACATGGAAACAGGTATGCGCGAGTCGTTGGTAGGCCAAATAGGGCCGCTGTGGCATTTGAAAGATGAGGGTGAAAAACGAACAAATTCGACGATGCCGGCTATGTCAAATTGATTGAAATTTTCGATGTGGCGAAATGCTTTGAAATGAATCAGTATCGAATAACACACGTAAGAAAACATGGAAACAGGTATGCGCGAGTCGTTGGTAGGCCAAATAGGGCCGCTGTGGCATTTGAAAGATGAGGGTGAAAAACGAACAAATTCGACGATGCCGGCTATGTCAAATTGATTAAAATTTTCGATGTGGCGAAATGCTTTGAAATGAATCGGTATCGAATAATACACGTAAGAAAACATGGAAACAGGTATGCGCGAGTCGTTGGTAGGCCACATAGGGCCGCTGTGGCATTTGAAAGATGAGGGTGAAAAACGAACAAATTCGACGATGCCGGCTATGTCAAATTGATTGAAATTTTCGATGTGGCGAAATGTTTGAAATGAATCAGTATCGAATAATACACGTAAGAAAACATGGAAACAGGTATGCGCGAGTCGTTGGTAGGCCAAATAGGGCCGCTGTGGCATTTGAAAGATGAGGGTGAAAAACGAACAAATTCGACGATGCCGGCTATGTCAAATTGATTGAAATTTTCGATGTGGCGAAATGCTTTGAAATGAATCAGTATCGAATAATACACGTAAGAAAACATGGAAACAGGTATGCGCGAGTCGTTGGTAGGCCAAATAGGGCCGCTGTGGCATTTGAAAGATGAGGGTGGAAAACGAACAAATTCGACGATGCCGGCTATGTCATATTGATTGAAATTTTCGATGTGGCGAAATGCTTTGAAATGAATCGGTATCGAATAATACACGTAAGAAAACATGGAAACAGGTTATGCGCGAGTCGTTGGTTAGGCCAAATAGGGCCGCTGTGGCATTTGAAAGATGAGGGTGAAAAACGAACAAATTCGACGATGCCGGCTATGTCAAATTGATTGAAATTTTCGATGTGGCGAAATGCTTTGAAATGAATCAGTATCGAATAATACACGTAAGAAAACATGGAAACAGGTATGCGCGAGTCGTTGGTAGGCCAAATAGGGCCGCTGTGGCATTTGAAAGATGAGGGTGAAAAACGAACAAATTCGACGATGCCGGCTATGTCAAATTGATTGAAATTTTCGATGTGGCGAAATGCTTTGAAATGAATCAGTATCGAATAATACACGTAAGAAAACATGGAAACAGGTATGCGCGAGTCGTTGGTAGGCCAAATAGGGCCGCTGTGGCATTTGAAAGATGAGGGTGAAAAACTAACAAATTCGACGATGCCGGCTATGTCAAATTGATTGAAATTTTCGATGTGGCGAAATGCTTTGAAATGAATCAGTATCGAATAATACACGTAAGAAAAACATGGAAACAGGTATGCGCGAGTCGTTGGTAGGCCAAATAGGGCCGCTGTGGCATTTGAAAGATGAGGGTGAAAAACGAACAAATTCGACGATGCCGGCAATGTCAAATTGATTGAAATTTTCGATGTGGCGAAATGCTTTGAAATGAATCGGTATCGAATAATACACGTAAGAAAACATGGAAACAGGTATGCGCGAGTCGTTGGTAGGCCAAATAGGGCCGCTGTGGCATTTGAAAGATGAGGGTGAAAAACGAACAAATTCGACGATGCCGGCTATGTCAAATTGATTGAAATTTTCGATGTGGGTGAAAATGCTTTGAAATGAATCAGTATCGATACACGTCAGAAAACATGGAAACAGGTATGCGCGAGTCGTTGGTAGGCCAAATAGGGCCGCTGTGGCATTTGAAAGATGAGGGTGAAAAACGAACAAATTCGACGATGCCGGCTAAGTCAAATTGATTGAAATTTTCGATGTGGCGAAATGCTTTGAAATGAATCGGTATCGAATAATACACGTAAGAAAACATGGAAACAGGTATGCGCGAGTCGTTGGTAGGCCAAATAGGGCCGCTGTGGCATTTGAAAGATGAGGGTGAAAAACGAAAAAATTCGACGATGCCGGCTATGTCAAATTGATTGAAATTTTCGATGTGGCGAAATGCTTTGAAATGAATCGGTATCGAATAATACACATAAGAAAACATGGAAACAGGTATGCGCGAGTCGTTGGTAGGCCAAATAGGGCCGCTGTGGCATTTGAAAGATGAGGGTGAAAAACTAACAAATTCGACGATGCCGGCTATGTCAAATTGATTGAAATTTTCGATGTGGCGAAATGCTTTGAAATGAATCAGTATCGAATAATACACGTAAGAAAACATGGAAACAGGTATGCGCGAGTCGTTGGTAGGCCAAATAGGGCCGCTGTGGCATTTGAAAGATGAGGGTGAAAAACGAACAAATTCGACGATGCCGGCAATGTCAATTTGATTGAAATTTTCGATGTGGGGAAATGCTTTGAAATGAATCGGTATCGAATAATACACGTAAGAAAACGTGGAAACAGGTATGCGCGAGTCGTTGGTAGGCCAAATAGGGCCGCTGTGGCATTTGAAAGATGAGGGTGAAAAACGAACAAATTCGACGATGCCGGCTATGTCAAATTGATTGAAATTTTCGATGTGGCGAAATGCTTTGAAATGAATCGGTATCGAATAATACACATAAGAAAACATGGAAACAGGTATGCGCGAGTCGTTGGTAGGCCAAATAGGGCCGCTGTCGCATTTGAAAGATGAGGGTGAAAAACGAACAAATTCGACGATGCCGGCTATGTCAAATTGATTGAAATTTTCGATGTGGCGAAATGCTTTGAAATGAATCGGTATCGAATAATACACGTAAGAAAACATGGAAACAGGTATGCGCGAGTCGTTGGTAGGCCAAATAGGGCCGCTGTGGCATTTGAAAGATGAGGATGAAAAACGAACAAATTCGACGATGCCGGCTATGTCAAATTGATTGAAATTTTCGATGTGGCGAAATGCTTTGAAATGAATCAGTATCGAATAATACACGTAAGAAAACATGGAAACAGGTATGCGCGAGTCGTTGGTAGGCCAAATAGGGCCGCTGTGGCATTTGAAAGATGAGGGTGAAAAACGAACAAATTCGACGATGCCGGCTATGTCAAATTGATTGAAATTTTCGATGTGGCGAAATGCTTTGAAATGAATCGGTATCGAATAATACACGTAAGAAAACATGGAAACAGGTATGCGCGAGTCGTTGGTAGGCCAAATAGGGCCGCAGTGGCATTTGAAAGATGAGGGTGAAAAACGAACAAATTCGACGATGCCGGCTATGTCAAATTGATTGAAATTTTCGATGTGGCGAAATGCTTTGAAATGAATCGGTATCGAATAATACACGTAAGAAAACATGGAAACAGGTATGCGCGAGTCGTTGGTAGGCCAAATAGGGCTGCTGTGGCATTTGAAAGATGAGGGTGAAAAACGAACAAATTCGACGATGCCGGCTATGTCAAATTGATTGAAATTTTCGATGTGGCGAAATGCTTTGAAATGAATCGGTATCGAATAGTACACGTAAGAAAACATGGAAACAGGTATGCGCGAGTCGTTGGTAGGCCAAATAGGGCTGCTGTGGCATTTGAAAGATGAGGGTGAAAAACGAACAAATTCGACGATGCCGGCTATGTCAAATTGATTGAAATTTTCGATGTGGCGAAATGCTTTGA
>CAKAIZ010000335.1:0-35000 GCA_916610145.1 Eristalis arbustorum | reverse complement strand
AGAAAAACATAACATTTCTCTTGAAAAGTTTTTCCTCTTCTGTGGTGAAATACATATTTGGTTTTGAAGGCCTGATCGATAGGTAGTGCAATTGGATAATATGGATTGGGGATCCCACTTGGTCCTACATGATCACTAGGAAGATTTGCATCAACAGGATCATCATCATCATTCAAGTCGTCTAAAATTGTTTTACTGTTAGCTACATACATACATATGAAACTATACGTAATAATAAGTTACTTACTTTCGTGATCCGGACTGCTTTTTATATGGATATGACTGCGTCGACGTACTGGAGTAGAGATCTTATAATTTTGAGTTTCAAAACGGAGACCACTTTTATTGGGTCGAAATCGACGTAAGAATGTAAATGGTGACTTTGCAGTATGAATTTGAACAGGAATATCTTTTGCTGATTCAACATCTTCAACTAATTCGTCTTCAGATCCCTGCAGTACAGTATAAGCACAATTCGGTAAAATCGTTTCCTTAGGTGGTTCCTTTAGTGGTGTTTTTAATACTGATAACACCAAATCATCACAATGAGTTGTTGCAAAAGGCTTATCTTCTCCAAAAGACCGTGAATTGAATGACTGTGCATGTAAGTTTGTGATTTGGTGAATATTCCCATAGGAATAGTGCCTGTGTCGTTGGTTTGGTAATCCACCAGACATTCCAATCCCAAAGGTTAAATGTTGACGTACTAGTTTCGCTTCTTCTTGCTGCAACCTTAGGTTAGCTGATTGCCGGAAGAGAATTTCCTGTTCACCTCTATTCATCGTCTTTAATTATACTACGAATACACAAAAGAAACAAAGTTTATTAATTAATAATAAATAATCTAACCGTGAAATTTATTGTATGATTGTATATCCCAGATGAAATTTAAATGTTGACAATAATTTTGCCAGGGTTCAAGACTGACTTAGAAGATATTTGTAGCAACAACACACAAGATGAGACAGGAATGAAGTAGAGAAGAGTTTCATGCGTATATATTTATCACGAGTAATAAATATAAAATATGTATGTATTCAATACTTTTGAGGGGTATCTATTGAGCACCAGTTTTTATGTAAGATGTTACAAAAAATAATGTTCGACGGGAACCCTAGTTGGAGGAGAATGGAAGTATTAGATGAAGTTAAGTTACAAATTAAACCGTGTTTACTATTAGTGTAAGTATGAGTAGTTATCTATATAAACATATTGAAATGGTAGGCAAAACTATGCAATATGGTAACAACCTTATTACGATGAAATGATATTGCACATGCATCTGCGCTGCCAACCGTGATTGAAATGATAATTGTATTTCAATTCTTTTGCTTGATTCCAACAAGCAGAAATATATGAGCCGCTTAGACAACTTCCATCGACAGTTCTTTGCACAGCGACATTGTACATGATTAATATCGTAAATTTACATGTTCAGCCTATCTGTATACATCCCATGTTTTTATAGCACATATCTTCAATCAAGCAGCTCTTCTTTAAATATTCAAATTGCAAAATCATCTTACTTATTTGTTTATTGTCGGCCACAATTTGATAAATATTTTGTGTATTACATTCGTAGCGACAATAATATATTAAGAATGAATATGTTTGTTTTACAAGAACTTAAATATTTGCCACTCGTTGGGATGTTTCTCAACTAAAAATTTAATAAAATCTTATGTTACAAGCCTATTTTGGCAGAAAGTACTTGCACAGTCACCTAAGTGGATCCCGTCAAATCATGGATCTGAAAAATGAGCTCAAGGAGCAGTGCTCAAAGAGTATTCCTCTGTAGAAAAAGCTTCTCAAAACTTATCCGTTTGGTGACGTCATAGAAGTGTAGGACCGTTCCAATCTGTAAGTATCGTGCCATTTGGTTGAGTAGAACGGTATATAATGGTACTACAAAGAATGTGCACCACGTAATTGCCATTTGGTTGAGCAGAACGGTATATAATGGTACTACAAAGAATGTGCACCACGTAATTATATACAGATTATTTATATTGAACATTGCAGATATCCGACTATACTTAACCCAATAGACGAAAGATCTTTTCTTCTATACATAGACAGTATAGCAGCCATAAAACCTCCGGAGACACCATGGATCGTTTCCAATATGTTAAGACTCTAATGGAATCTTACAGTATACTGGACTCAGAGCACAAGTGTATTCCAGGCAACGAAAGAGATGATGAACTGGTGAAACCTGATTCCCACTGAAAACGAAAGCGATTGATGGGGATTGCAATAAAAGATACAAATCGCAAATGGGCAGAATTGGATACTTGCATAACATCAAGAACTATGTGGCCTGAACTAAACCAAAGGATTAAATCTCTCCTACGCAAGGATTATAGGGAGTATATTAGTGAAGTAATTTGTGTGTTACCCGTACATCGCCTCATAGAGAACCAGGACAGAAGGCTTTTTATAAGGACTTCTGAAAAAACTGCGACTTCCAGGAAAAAAAACAACAAAATACAGCATTACCACTCGGGAAACAGAAGTATGAAAAGTGTTGGGAAAGTATTATTTCAACTACCGAAAAGATCTGATATAAAACAATTATTTCATTCTTATATAATTGAACGGATTATTAAGAATGAAGGAATCGGACACCATAACCCTAAACAGCTGAATGTTTTAACGCAATGATCTTCGCTTGGCGAACGGTATAATTATTAGTAGTGATGACTTACGTGGCTTAGATAAATCCGTTTTGTTTACCATTTCAAACAGAGCACCACAGCAAATACACATGTATATTTTGGATACACTATCTACAATTTGCAGTTTATTGCAGCTAAGTAGTTAACACCCCAAGATGTTTAATCACAAATTGAACTGCATATATTTTATTTATAAAGCAAACTATATACATACCGTACAGTCAATAATTATGTTGGTAACATATTAATCACATAACGCACATATGCCACTTCACTAATAATAACACTGGGAATAATTACGGAACATTACTGAATTCCGGCAGTTTGGGTATACGCATTCTATCGATTTTTCATGAGAAAAACATTTGATAAAGTTCAAGTATTCTATATAATAATCTTACTAATAATCTTACAAATATATATCATGATACTGGTAGCATACATGTCAATATATATATACAATGTTGATACTTGCATGTAAAAATACTTGTAAATGTAAAACATTCGAGGCAATATCAATTTAAAATTATCTTGTTCAAGATAAAAGTAAGGTAACGTACATATTGCTTAACCTTAATATATTTTGTTCACTAGAATTTACTGTAACACACGAATTGTGTCAATTATTACCAATTCGCTTCTGTATTTTACTATACCTCATCTGAACATTAACATGCGCACAAAAACAAACTTGCATAAATGTTTTTATTATTTCAACAGCTTATGGTTCCACATGCTAGCAATTTCAACACTTCCAACTCAAAACCGTGCTCACGACCAACTGTTGAAAAGTTTACTAAGCTTTCTTTAACAACACCTATACGAATAATCATTTCATTCTCATTAAAGGCTCACATCACAATATACAAACACATACTAGTTGAGGTCTTAAATCGAGTGTTGCCGTTCTTTGAGATATGCGCAACCCTGTTTTTTTAGAATGGTTTCAGAAATCTACTTCGCAAAATGACAACATTTAAATTGAAAACGTTTAGATTTTAACATCCTTTTATGAAGTACTTTGATGAACACGACGAATCTTACTCTGTACACAATCGAATGTTGGGTACATACATGTCCAAAAAAGTTTATTAAAGCTAGAAGGACCCTTTATGCGCAGGACATTTGATATATGTAGTCTATTCTGCGTTACACCAACAGGTTTACGTTGAAGAACACACGTAAAAATAATGAAAGGAAATGTTTTCAAGGTACATAAAGCATATGAATGTATGTTTATGTACATAATATGTTTGTTGTACGCAAAAGTAGAAATTTAATATAACGTACGCATTAAATACTCAATGTTAAAAGATTGACTGATTATTTTATTCACATAAGAAATGTGAGAAAACTATGAATTTAATAATTTATGAGTAAAAATGTCGAAGAGAAATGTTTAAAAAAGCATGTATGAGTATACAAATAAGTACACAATACACCATTTCATGTCATAATAGTGCACGTGAAAAATGAAATATTAAATAACAGGAAATAATAATTAAATTGAAATTTAGAATATATACGAAACGACAATAGTTTTTTTCCTTTCTCCCGAATTGACAATTCAATATCAGGCCTTACTAATTGGCTATCTGAATTATTGTTTGGTTTTGTTGATTCTTCTTCCAACGGTAACGTCCTCTGATGCATTGCCCCACATGTTCGGATTCGAAGATTCTTCAGTCCGTAGCTGTGGTGTGCATCTGCTCTACATGACTTAGCCACCGTAGGCGTTGGATCCGTAGACGACTTACAGGGCTCATGCCGCTGTACGGCCCGTACAGTTCGTGGTTGAATCTTCTCCTCCTCAACCCGTCAACACAAATAGGACCAAAGATCGCACATAGAACCTTTCATGCCTCTAGTGTCTCTAGTTCTCCAGGACGATGTTGAACAAATCTCATGACAGCGAGTTGCCTTGTCTAAAACGTTTTTTGACAATGAAAGCTCGGTTAGTTCAGCTAGAGTTCTCCATCGTCATCCTGCACAACCTGACGAGCTTGGCAGAAATGTCAAAACTAGACATGGCGTTGTATAGCTCTTCTCTATGTACGCTGTCATATGCGGCCTTGAAATCCACTAACAGATGCTGAGTGTCGATTTACATTTCTTGGGTCTTTTCCAGGATCTGCCTTAGTGTGAAAATTGGGTCAATTGTGGACTTCCCAGGCCTGAAGCTGCACTGATATGGACCTACCAGAGTATTATTGAGCGGCTCCAGGCGGGGGCAGAAAACGGCAGAGAAGATTTTATGCGCCATGTTAAGGTGACTGATCTCTCGATAGTTGGCACAGTGAAACGGTTCTCCTTTCTTGTGGATCGAGCAAACGATACTGAGATTCCACTCGTCGGGCATGCTTTACCCAGACCATATCTTACGGATGAGCTGATCCATGCGCCCAGATCATCTCCTCCAGCTGCGTTAATTGACAGACCGTCAATACTGTAAGACTTCATTATTGATATTGTCTGGAGGACGGAATTCTCGTTTTGTCATCGTCCAGATCGATTGCAACATTCTGCCTGACATCGGTTTACAAGTCTACAGAAATGATCTTTCCAGATGCTCAGTATCGACTGTGACTCTACTACCAGTTGTTCATTTTCATCCCGGCAGTTTTTTATATTCATTAGATAATTGTTTCACCCTTTGATAAAACTTTCGGACGTCATTCTTGCCATAACACCTCTCCATCCCCACGACCGTGCGATTTACGTGCCGCAACATGATGCTGCGCATTCCACCTTAGCAACAATGCATATATGCACTATAGCGTTTTTTCGTATTCTTTCATTGTTCTATTTGTTTACGTGTTTATGATTACTAGCGTCCGTACCTATAGTGTCTCCTCTTGTTTGTTTTTGTCGAAATGGTTATGGGACTGTTTAAGCAGTCAAAATCGTAATAAATAAATTTAAAGCCACTGTTATTAAAGCAAACAAAAAATAATACAATTATAAATTACATAAATCTACCATATAAAGTGCGAGTGTGGCCTGACCATTGCTTGAAATATTTTAACGAAAAGAAACTATTCCAGAAATAAGAGACACAAATTTACAAGTACAAGCCTCGGATGTCCAATAGGTTATTAAGCAATCAATAACAACGGTTGCCATTTCTTGCCTTAAATCACAATCAAAAGAATCAATAATACAAATTTTAAATTTCTTGTCGACACTGGAAGTAATAAATCTCTTATAAACCCAGATATAGTAGCTAAAGAAAATTTAAAAAATATTGAACCAGTAGAAATTAGAACAATTTTTGAGAAGCCATATATTAATAAGATTAATAAGATAAGATATAAATGGGTTATAGGAATTTAATACCAGAAAAGTATTACCATTCTTCGTCTTTAAATTTCATCAATATTTCGATGGTCTCATAGGCACAAAAATGATGAAAGCGTTAGGTGTTAGAATAGATCTTAAAAATTCAATATTGGAGACAGAAAGTATCAAAATTAATCTAAGTTACAAGCCAATTCTAAAATCGAAAGACTATGTCGTAGAGGTACTTTGTAAAATAATTTTTTATCTAGATGTAAGGTGTGAAAATATTTATATTAAGCCTACTTTAATAAGAGATTGCTTGACAATATCTGAAGGGTTTTATAACGCCCACAAATTAAAAATTAAGGCTGAACTGTTTAATAGAAACGAATATGTAAAAGTTCATAACTTATCAAGTAACAATAACCTATACAAATACTTTCACAGTTGTGAATCACTTCGTATGTCGTTTAAATGTTGAAGAAAAATGAGCAATTAAAACCATGTGCAGAAAGTATCAGGACATATTCTTTCAAGAAGGAGATAATCTTAGCTTGAGTATCAAGCACGAAATAAATGCTAAAGACTGTATCTCTATTTACTCAAAGTCGTACAGATATACATTTATACACAGTCTAAAACCCAGAGACAAGTTAGCGAGATGTTGCAACAAGGTATCAATCGTCAAAATTATTCTCCTTGGGCATCTTCCATTTCGTTGGTCCCTAAGAAGAAAGATCCACACGGGAAAGAAAAATGGGGGTTAGTCATCGACAACCGCAAGCTAAATGAAAAAACGATTGACGATTGATTAATAATACAAAATTTATTAAAATCAAAAGAGAACTCGTATTTGAAAAATTAAATGAAAATTAAAGACAACTCGAATAAAACGTTATAATCTTATTTCAAGTGATAGTTACGAGCGACGATGTACACTACTTGGCGGTTGGTATCAAAAATTAATGAGCAAAAGATTATTGAACGACTCATTGCCTCTGATCTATGACTAACTTCATAAAAGAAAGAAAACCGATTCGCTCTCAACAACAGCACACTGTACCCAGCTACAACTATGATTATAGGAGTTGGCACAATCCGCTAGTTTTCCTCTGCGTATTTGAGGTGCAATGGTAGAAGTAAATGGACAGCATGTTTATCTACCATTTATGAACATATTCGCTCTTACATACAATTATATGGAAACACTACATAGGGTAAATTATACAATGTTTTGTTTTAAATTAAGGTAAAATTAATTCGAATTCAAACTCAAAAACCAATAAACTCTGATTATGTTTACGTTAAAATTAACATGTAAATTCATTTCTTAACACACCGGCGCCCCTGAAGGGAGTTTCAGGAAATTGGTAGTAAAGCCAGTTTGGTAATCGGCCTCTTGAATATCCCGTTTTTGGTCCGGATGCTGACCACACGAACATGCCCATCAATGCCGGGATGCAATTATTCGATGCGCCCTAAGGCCCACTGAAAAGGAAGCAACTTAGGTTCTTTCACGACCACAAGGTCGCTCAGTTGCAAGTCCCGATTGGTACATCTCCATTTAGGGCGCTGCTGAAGAGAGGTTACGTAGTCATACTGCCATCGCTGCCAAAAGCTTTGTAACATATTTTGGAGCAGTTCCCAACGCCCAAGTCGATTGGTTGGAACATCCACACAACTAGTTTCTGGTATTTCGATGTACGGGCGACCTATAATAAAATGAGACGGGGTTAATGGGTTTAAATCGCTGTCCGAAATGGGACAGAGAGAATTCAGCAAAGCTTCTATTTGGGCGACCAAAGTGCTTTTTTCTTCAAAAGTTAGTAAGCTGCTACCAATGATACGATGAAGATGCAGCTTAACACACTCGATACCCGCTTTCCCCCAATCCACCAAAATGGGGAGCGTAAGGCGGGATAAACTCCCATCGAATGTTCTCCGTCGCCAACGCCGTTGAAACTAACTCGTTGTGCTTCAGCGATCGCACCAACTCGTACACTTTCGATAATTTCCGAGCTGCTTCTTGGAAGTTGGTGCCGTTGTCGGAGTGGATGACACTACATTTCCCTCTTCTGGAAATGAATCTCCGCAGGGCAGCAATAAACGCATCCCTGGAGAGATCACTGACAACTTCCAAGTGGAGCACTTTTGTCGCCATACAAACAAAAGGAGCAATATAACCCTTTATTTCCTTTGCCTTTCTAAGTTTGGAGGCAAGAATTGTGATGGGACCAGCATAGTCGCACCCGGTTTGGTCAAATGCAAACGGATGGAGAAAGACGTGAAAGGGGCAAATTCCCCATCAGCTGCGAAGAGGTCGACGAACGCAAGCGAAAGCAATTCAAGCATTCGTGCACTATCTTTCGGATCATGGTTCTAGCTCCCAGTATCCAGTATTCTTGACGCACCACGGAAAACAACTCTGACACACTTGCATGAATGAACTTCTGATGGCCATCCAAAAGTATAAGTTGCGAAACACGATGGTTTTTTGGTCAAATTATTGGATGTTTAATGCTAAAGAGAATATGGGGAGCATTCGAGATCCGCCCTCCAACTCGAAACAGCCCGACCTCATCAACGAACAGAGATAACGACGATACTTTGAAGCTTTTTAGAATTTTTTTTCATTTGAATTTCGTCCTGGAACTCCTTCTGACAAATCCGAAGACACGTTTCTTTGGAAGAACGGAGCTCGGAGAAGAGTAAAAAATCTAAAGATCGCTCCTCAAGAGGAAGCTTGCAATTCCGCGCAAAGCGTAGAACGTAGGCGACAATACGAACTAACCTGGTCCAAGATGATATCTTACTGAGTAGTTCATCCATAAAATGGTTTTTCGGCGACGATGTAAGTACAGTGGCTCGGCACTTCCTTTCTTTTGGCACAATTTCCATTTCCCGGAGCACTGTGTTCGGCCATTGACTGTGATGTGATCCAAGCAGGTCCTTTCCACCACAAACTTAACTCCATTAGCTTACGTGGTTCCACACCTCAGGAAGTGGCATCAGCATGATTATCCTTAGAACGCACTTGACTCCGAGGTAAGAAATACAGTATCTCCGCTGTACTGTTAGCTACGAAAGTCCCCCATCTACGGGGAAGAGAAGAGAGCCAGGCTGAAACGATAGTAGAGTCTGTGAAAGCGAAGAGTTTCCCGGGTGTAACCTCCCACGACGAGCAGACTAGCTTCATAAGTCGGCTAAGCAGCAGAGCTCCACAAAATTCCAGGCGGGGAATCGAAACCTGCTTAACCGGTGCAACGCGCGTTTTCGCAGTCACAAATTGTACCTCAACGACCCCATTTTCAGCAACGCTCCGAGCATAAATTACAGAGGAATAAGCCTTTTCGGAGGCATCAGAGAAACCTATCAACTCAAAGCCCTTAACATTTAGCTCTTGGCGACATGACGTCGATTTTTTCGCGATTTCCGTGGGTAAGGGATCGTCCCAGTCAATCTTTTGCAACCAAAGCTCTGGAACAACATTTAAAATAAAATTACAGAAGGTGCCAAAATCCCATGGGATTAAAGATTTTGGACACTCTCGAAAGCAAATTTCGTTTGGTAGGCGATGTCGCATCTTCCAATGTATTTTTAAAAGTGGATTTCAGGCTATGCCTAGCACCTTTGGATTCCGCATCTGGATCCAATGAAACCGTCCGATCCTCTTCCGTATCACTAAGAATTCCCCAACAATTAGACACTCATTTGCTGACTTCTAATCCACCACAGGAGAGAAGTTATACCAATTGTTAATTTAGTTTTAAAATACCCGATAAAATCTCAGCCAGCCGCAATGTGATTAACATACGAGTTGCGCAGAATCGCATTGGATGCCTCTGGAAACTGCTGCCTATAATACTTAGCCAACTGCCTCCGTACTCTTATGGCCAAAAAGTGTGCATGGTTACAGTTCTTGGACGAAAATGAGCAATTAGGTCATCCAAACACTTACGCCAAAGAATGCGCTTGAAGTCGTGATCCTTCGGGCTGACCCAGATCTGCCGGAACATCTTAACAATGTCTGCGCAAAAAAACAAAACGATATAGGCGAAACTGCATGTAGACATTGACTAAATTGGTTTGCAGAGTAGGCCCAATATGGAGAACTTCATTTAAACTAAGTCCCGTCGAATCTTTGTATGAACCATTAAAAACGACCCTCATTTTAGTTGTCACGACTGCATGGTGGGGCAAATCAAATGTTTTGCCTGAAGTAGGCTCAACTTCTGTGTCCGGAATGCGCTCCATATGGCCCAGTTCTTCATATTCCTTCATAAACTTGCAATAGTCTGCACGAAGATTTTCATCACGAGAGAAGATACGCTCTAAGATAAACAATCTCGCCGTAGCACCGGAAAGAGTGTTTCCAAAACTCACATTGTCCCGACGAAATGGCAGATCCACAAGATACTTGTTATCTGGAGCTCTGGAAAAGGTGTTCTCAAAATGGAGATCAGCATCGTCTTCACTACCCACAGAAGGGATATCAGAGTGCACCTCCTCAAAAATTCCCAACAGAATTTAAAATCCTATCCAGGTCCACTCCTACGTGTAATGAAACAACCCGGTTCTTGGACCTGGGGAGTTGAAGCTCGAATCCGCGAGTGGCAGATCGTTAAAAGAAATGAGCCCATCGTACTCAAAGGAGATACAGGGTGTACTTGAGGTAATTGTTTTCAATACAAATGCTACAACATTCATGATTGAAGAATGAAAACGCGGTTTCAATTGTATATTCACGACCCCATGTGTAACACCAGCGTCAACAGCAGAAATTCCATGAATGGACAAACGAGTGTGACGTCGAGACAACCCAAGCATCCTAACTACCCGATCGGTTACGAACGATACCAGCGAACTGGTGTCCAGAAGAGCGCAACACCGCTGATGATTTCCTGAGGTATCCAAAACTTCTACGACAACAGTCGGTAGAATGCCAGACGATGAAGTGCAGGTTTGCAGTGATGACTTACGATCGACGATGATTTCATAATATCATTAACGTTGAGTGGATTAGATGTATCAGAACTATTGAGATGCACCAACGAATGGTGACGCGCACGACAAAGACAGCAGCGACTCTTCGAATGACAACACGATGACGAATGCTGTGTTCCTAGGCAGTTGTTGGTCCTTAGCAAAACGGCGACGGTCTTCAATGGACAAAACGAGAAAGTCAGAACGCTGAGGTAACTTATGGTTACCCCTACATTTTCGAAACATTGTATTCATAACAGCTAAGCTTCGCACTCTGCCCGAATGGTTTGACGAACGCGAACCTATTTTGCTTACTCGAGTTTTAGTCTCACTTGTCTCTAGAGCACTACAACGATTCTCAAGAAAGTCTATCAACTCGTGAATGGTGGTATTTTCTGATGTTGAATTCTTTAGGGCCCAAGCCTAACGCGTTTCACAATCTGTCTTATTTATTAAGATGCATACCAGCCACGGGTCTCTATGTTCAGACGTCATAGCTTTTAAACCGCAAATCAACTCATCCGCATTGTCTACCAATTTACGCAGCTGCGAACTATCGGTAGAAGTTTTCTTCTTCTTTGATTGGCGCTACAGTCCGGGGTGGACCTGGGCCTCAACATGCCTCTCCAGCCAGCACGATCTTTCGCCAGCTGCCTCCAGTTGCGCACACCAAGTTGGTTGAGGTCCTTTTCCACTTGGGTGCGCCATCTAGTGCGAGGACGTCCTCTGTTGCGCTGTCCCAATGGCTCGGTGTCGAAGCCGGAGCTGTGGTGTCCATCCGCTCTACATGACCTAGCCATCTTAAGCGTTGGATCCGAAGACACTTAACTAGGTGCATGCTGCTGTACAGCCCGTATAGTTCGTGATTGAACCTTCTCCTCCAAACGCCATCAACGCAAACAGGACCAAAGATCGTACGCAGAACTTTTTTCTCAAAACAACCAAGAGCTTTTTCATCCGCTTTCAATAGCGTCCATATCTCTGCGCCATAGAGGAGGACTGGGATCATCAGGGTTTTATACAGGTCAATTTGGTGTTTCGAGAGATGGCTCTGTTACTCAATTGCCTCTTGAGCCCAAGGAAACAGCGATTGGCAAGAGTAATTCTGCGCTTGATCTCGGTACTGGTGTTGTTGTCCCTATTTACTCCGGAGCCCAGGTAGACGGAGTCCTTGACTACCTCGAAGTTTCTGCTGCCCAATATGACGCTCTGTACGAGACTGGCTGTGTTCGTCCAATCACGTCAATGTCGTCCGCGTAAGCAAGCAGTTGAACGGACTTTTGGAAGATCGTGCCTCGGGTATTTACGTTTGAGTTTCGCACGATCTTCTCAAGAATGATGTTAAAGAAGTCATGTGACAGCGTGTCGCCTTGCCTAAAACCTTTTTTAACATTAAAGGTCTCGGTGAGTTCGTTACCGACCTTGATATAGCAGCGAGAATTCTCTATCGCCATCTTACGCAGCCTGACAAGTTTGGCAGGAATTTCAAAACTAGACATGGCGCTGTATAGCTCGTCTCTATGCACGCTGTCATATGCGGCCTTGAAATCGCCAAATAGGTGGTGGGTGTCGATCTGCAGTTCAATGACCTCACATTCCACGTGCAGAATTGTCTTTTGATCGTTTGCTGGGGTCGTCAACTTTGAATCCGTCCATATCCGAGGCCTGTTGTCGGTTCGTAACCGTTGTTTTTTTATGTGGTGAGGGAGTTAATTTCACGCACAACCTACAACTGGTAGGCCAGGCCCATTACTTGGCCCTCGGGCAGAGGGGGATCACTGCATACATTAGTTCACCACACAACGGTTGTTGTGATGGCTATCCAGGGGCGCCACGAGGAGGCTGTTTGTCAACTTGACTTATGCACAAGCAGTTATCGCGCTGGCATCCTACCAGGTTGTGTGCAGTCAGCAACTTTGCCCTGCGTGCATAAGCCCATGCCCATGCATCGGTAGAAGTCACTGACGGCATATTCAAAAAAGTTTCAATGAACTGATTGATTATATACAATGGCCTATTGTACCGGCGATCTAAGTTTTTCCAAGCCATGTCATACCGCGAACAGGAATGTTTCCTCTAAGGAATTTGAGAAGCAATGATTTGGCCGCGATGAAATTATCTTCCAAGCTCGCAAACTCCTCTTCCAGATCCACATAACCTTCTTCGCGATGGTTTTGGTGAGGGTCGTACTGATTGCCATTCAAATCCTTCCACGTCTCCTCAAGACAATCTAGACGCACCTATAGCGCCTCAATTAGCGTATCCTCATTTTGAATTGATATGCAAATTGAATTGATAGCGCAAAACTATATACGCAATTGAGGGAAGCTTTAATATGGTTTCGAGATTGTAATAACACTTCCATGGTTTTGCGCTAAGAGCCACGAAAAAATAGGAACAACGAGCACCAATAAACCAATAAGCACTAAAACCCAGCAACAATTTAAAGCAATATCCACCGAGTCAAGATCCGTAGACACAGCAAATTCCCAACGTTTCAATGTTACCTCTCCTCTTGGCGTGTCGACTGTATCCAAATGTCCAAGGAGATAGCAACCACCCGAATCAGCGCGAAACGAACAACAGTTCAAAAAATGACTTGGCGTAGAAGGACCAATTTGTTTAATAATGCAAAATTGATTAATATGAAAAGAGAACTCGTATTTGACCAATCAAATGAAAATTAAAGACAACTTGAATCAAACGTTAAAATTTTATTTCAAGTGATAATTACAAGTGACGATGTACACTACTTGGCTTTTGGTATCAAAAAGGAATGAGCAAAAGATTATTGAACGACTCATTGCCTCTGATCTATGACTAAGTTCATAAAAGAAAGAAAACCGATTCGCTCTCAACAACAGCACACTGCACCCAGCTACAACTATGAATATAGGAGTTGGTACAATCCACTAGTTTTCCTCTGCGTATTTGAGGTGCAATGGTAGAAGTAAATGGACAGCGTGTTTATCTATATGAACATACCAGGCATACCGGTAGGAGCGTCAAGATACATATGTCTCGATAGGCAACATTTGTTGTGAACGAGCCCTTATTTTTTTTTGTTTGTTTGCTATGACATCTGTGAAAAACATTTAGTATACGTCAAGTAATTGAACATTGAACAAAATCATATTTTTTCATCGTGTTAAAAATGTCGAATTTTGTATCAAAACGTGATGATTTGCGGAAAGCATTGATTTTTTGTTTTCATTTGAAGAAAAGTGCTGCAGAGTCGCATCGAATGCTTGTCGAGGCATATGGTGGTCATGCTCTGTCAGAAGCAACATGCAAAATATGGTTTCAACGGTTAAGAAATAATGATTTTGATGTGAGAAATGAAGAACGTGGAGGACCACCAAAAAAGTTTGAAGACTACGAATTGCAAGCGATATTGGATGGAGATGACACTTTGAGTCAAAAGCAAATGGCACCAATGTTAAATGTTGCACAACAAATAATTTCTGACCGTTTAAAAGCTATGAGAAAGATCCAAAAGTGTGGAAAATGGGTGCCACATGAATTGAATGAAAGACAGGTGGAAAACCGAAAAACACTTATGAAATTTTGCTTCAAAGACACGTAAGAAAGTCAGTTTTGCATCGGATTGTTACTGGCGATGAAGAATGGATTTATTTTAAGAATCCTAAACGGAAAAAATCATGGGTTAATCGGGGACAACCATCAACATCGACAATGCTGTGTGTTTGGTGAGACCAGAAAGGTGTGGTGTACCAAGAGCTCCTAAAACCTGGTGAAACCGTAAATACTGATCGCTACCGACAACAAATGAGCCATGCATTGATCGAGAAACGACCAGAATTTGCCAGAAGACACGGCAAGGTAAGTTTGACAATGCACCTGCACACAAAGCAAAACCGGTTCAGTATACAATCAAAATACTTGACTGGGAGCAGCTACCCCACCCGCCTTATTCACCAGACTTGGCTCCTTCCGACTACCATTTGTTTTCATCGATGGGACATGCGTTGGCTGAGCAGCACTCGATTCCTTCGAAGAAATCAAAAATTGGGTGTCCGGTTGGTTTTCTTTAAAAGACAAACAATTTTATTGGCGTGGTATTCACAAATTTCCAGAAAGGTGGTCAAGATGTGTAGAAAACAATAGCCAATACTTTGAATAAAATGTTTTTACTTGCTCATTAATAATTAGTGTTTTATTTTCAGAAAAAAAAAATATATGGTATTCGCTCTTACATATAATTATATAGAAAAAATTAATAAACTCCGATTATGCTTACGTTAAAATTTACATTTAAATTAAATTCTTAACAACGATATATACCCAATTCCGAACATCTTAGACAAACTGGGGAAATCCATGTATTTCAGCACACTTGACTTTGCTTCAGGTTTCCACCAAACCGAAATGAGTGCTAGAGACATTCCCAAAATTGTCTTGTCAGTGGAAAATGAACACTATGAGTTCATTCGTATGCCTTTCGGCCTGAAGAATGCTCCATCCACTTTTCAAAGAGTGATAACGTAGATAACGTTTCTCATGAACTTCAGGGAAGGGTGTGCTTAGTCTATATGGACGATATCATTGTGTTTTCCACATTGAAAACTTGGAAGCTGTGTTTGGGAAATTACAAGAAGCTAATTCTAAAATCCTACTGGAAAAGGCTGACTTTTTTCAAAAGGAAGATTTGTTTTTGGTTCACGTAGTGACTGCTGATGGCGTTAAGCACAACCTCGATAAAATCAGTGCATAAAGAGCTACCCAATTCAAAAAACAAAAAAAAGATTAAATCCTTTCTTGGACTTCGCGTGTATTTCCGAAAATTCATCAAGGATTTCGCTTACCTGACCAAGCCCATGACTGAGTGTCTTAGCAAAGAGAAAAGCATACGTTTTGATAGTAGGTTCATAGACTTGCAATGACCTTAATATAAGCGATAAACTGGATCCCTGAAAAACGCACCGTTTTTGATATATGGTTGATCTTGTAAATTTAAGCATTTCAAGTCGCCTCGTCGATCCTTTTTCTACCTCCGAGTTATCGCGTGGGAATGTTGAGGGCTCAACAAAAGCGTCCTTCCATTCCCCATATATGAATAAACAGCGTCGTAAAAAACGGTAAACTGGATCGCTGAAAAACGCACCGTTTTCGATATATGGGCGATCTTGTAAACTTAAGCATTTCAAGTCGCCTTGTCGATCCTTTTGCTCCCTCCGAGTTATCGCGTCGGAAATGTTGAGGGCTCAACAGAAGCGTCCTTCCATTCCCCATATACAAATAAACAGCGTGGTAATAAGCAAATAACTGGATCGCTGAAAAACGCTAGGTTTTCGAGATATGGCGATATTGTAAGATTAAGCATTTCAGGTTGCCTTTTTCGATCCTTTTTCTACCTCCGAGTTATCGCGTAGGGAATGTTGAGGGCTCAACAGAAGCGTCCTTCCATTCCCCATATATGAATAAACAGCGTGGTTTTAAGCAAAAAACTGGATCGCTGAAAAACGCACCGTTTTCGAGATATGGGCGATATTGTAAAATTAAGCATTTCAAGTCGCCTTTTTCGATTCTTTTTCTAACTCCGAGTTATCGCGTAGGGAATGTTGAGGGCTCAACAGAATTATCTTTCCTTTCCCCACATATGCGTAAACAGCGTGGTAATAAGCGATAAACTGGACCCCTGAAAAAAGCTCCGTTTTCGAGATATGGCGATATTGTAAGATTAAGCATTTCAGGTTGCCTTTTTCGATCCTTTTTCTACCTCCGAGTTATCGCGTGGGGAATGTGGAGGGCTCAACAAAAGCGTCCTTCCATTCCCCATATATGAATAAACAGCGTCGTAATAAGCGATAAACTGGATCGCTGAAAAACGCACCGTTTTCGACATATGGGCGATCTTGTTAAATTAAGAATTTCAAGTCGCCTTGTCGATCCTTTTTCTACCTCCGAGGTATCGCGTAGGGAATATTGAGGGCCCAACAGAAGCGTCCTTCCATTCCCCATATATGAATAAACAGCGTGGTAATAAGCGATAAACTGGATCGCTGAAAAACGCACCGTTTTCGATGTATGGGCGATCTTGTAAAATTAAGCATTGCACGTCGCCTTGTCGATCCTTTTTCTACATCCGAGTTATCTCGTGGGAAATGTTGGGTGCTCAACAAAAGCGTCCTTCCATTCCATATTCAGCGATAAACTGGATCGCTGAAAAACGCACCGTTTTCGATATATGGGCGATCTTGTAAAATTAAGCATTTCAAGTCTCCTTGTCGATCCTTTTTCTACCTCCGAGGTATCGCGTAGGGAATGTTGAGGGCTCAACAGAAGCGTCCTTCCATTCCCCATATGTGAATAAACAGCGTCGTAAAAAGCGATAAACTGGATCGCTGAAAAACGCACCGTTTTCGATGTATGGGCGATCTTGTAAAATTAAGCATTGCACGTCGCCTTGTCGATCCTTTTTCTACCTCCGAGTTATCTCGTGGGAAATGTTGGGTGCTCAACAAAAGCGTCCTTCCATTCCATATGTATGAATAAACAGCGTCGTAAAAAAAGCGATAAACTGGATCGCTGAAAAACGCACCGTTTTCGATATATGGGCGATCTTGTAAAATTAAGCATTACAAGTCTCCTTGTCGATCCTTTTTCTACCTCCGAGGTATCGCGTAGGGAATGTTGAGGGCTCAACAGAAGCGTCCTTCCATTCCCCATATATGAATGAACAGCGTGGTAATAAGCGATAAACTGGATCGCTGAAAAACGTACCGTTTTCAAGATATGGGCGATATTGTAAAATTAAGCATTTCAGGTCGCCTTTTTCGACCCTTTTTCTACCTCTGATCTATCGCGTGGGGAATTTTGAGGGCTCAACAAAAGCGTCCTTCCATTCCCCATATATGAATAAACAGCATGGTAATAAGCGATAGACTGGATCGCTGAAAAACGCACCGCTTTCGAGATATGGGCGATATTGTAAAATTAAGCATTTCAGGTCGCCTTTTTCGATCTTTTTTCTACCTCCGAGGTATCGCGTGGGGAATGTTGAGGGCTCAACAGAAGCGTCCTTCCATTCCCCATATATGAATAACAGCGTGGCAAGAAGGGATAAACTGGATCGCTGAAAACGCACCGTTTTCGATATATGGGTGATCTTGTAAAATTAAGCATTTCAGCTCGCCTTTTTCGATCCTTTTTCTACCACCGAGTTATCGCGTAGGGAATGTCGAGGGCTCAACAGAAGCGTCTTTCCATTTCCCCATATATGAATAAACAGCGTGGTTTTAAGCGATAAACTGGATCGCTGAAAAAACGCACCGTTTTCGAGATATGGGCGATATTGTAAAATTAAACATTTCAGGTCGCCTTTTTCGATCCTTATTCTAACTCCGATGTATCGCGTAGGGAATGTTGAGAGCTCTACAAAAGCGTCCTTCCATTCCATATGTATGAATAAACAGCGTCGTAAAAAGCGATAAACTGGATCGCTGAAAAACGCACCGTTTTCGATATATGGGCGATCTTGTAAAATTAAGTATTTCAAGTCTCCTTGTCGATCCTTTTTTCTACCTCCGATGTATCGCGTAGGGAATGTTGAGGGCTCAACAGAAGCGTCCTTCCATTCCCCATATATGAATAAACAGCGTGGTAATAAGCGATAAACTGGATCGATGAAAAACGCACCGTTTTCGAGATATGGGCGATATTGTAAAATTAAGCATTTCAGGTCGCTTTTTTCGATCCTTTTTCTACCTCTGATCTAACGCGTGGGGAATTTTGAGGGCTCAACAAAAGCGTCCTTCCATTCCCCATATATGAATAAACAGCGTCGTAAAAAGCGATAAACTGGATCGATGAAAAACGCACCGTTTTCGAAGTATGGGCGATATTGTAAAATTAAGCATTTCAAGTCGCCTTTTTCGATTCTTTTTCTAACTCCGAGTTATCGCGTAGGGAATGTTGAGGGCTCAACAGAATTATCTTTCCTTTCCCCACATATGCGTAAACAGCGTGGTAATAAGCGATAAACTGGATCGCTGAAAAACGCACCGTTTTCGAGATATGGGCGATATTGTAAGATTAAGCATTTCAGGTCGCCTTTTTCGATCCTTTTTCTACCTCTGATCTATCGCCTAGGGAATGTTGAGGGCTCAACAAAAGTGGCCTTCCATTCCCCATATATGAATAAACAGCGTCGTAAAAAGCGATAAACTGGATCGCTGAAAAACGCACCGTTTTCGAAGTATGGGCGATCTTGTAAAATTAAGCATTGCAAGTCGCCTTGTCGATCCTTTTTCTACCTCCGAGTTATCTCGTGGGAAATGTTGAGAGCTCAACAAAAGCGTCCTTCCATTCCATATGTATGAATAAACAGCGTCGTAAAAAGCGATAAACTGGATCGCTGAAAAACGTACCGTTTTCGAGATATGGGCGATATTGTTAAATTAAGCATTTCAGGTCGCCTTTTCGATCCTTTTTCTACCTCTGATCTATCGCGTGGGGAATTTTGAGGGCTCAATAAAAGCGTCCTTCCATTCCCCATGTATGAAGAAACAGTGTCGTAGAAAGCGATAAACTGGATCGCTGAAAAACGCACCGTTTTCGAGATATGGGCGATATTGTAAGATTAAGCATTTCAGGTCGCCTTTTTCGATCTTTTTTCTACCTCCGATCTATCGGGTGGGGAATATTGAGGGCTCAACAAAAGCGTCCTTCCATTCCCCTTATATGAATAAACAGCGTGGTAATAAGCGATAAACTGGATCCCTGAAAAACGCTCCGTTTTCGAGACATTGGCGATAATGTAAAATTAAGCATTTCAGGTCGCCTTTTTCGATCCTTTTTTCTACCTCTGAGCTATCGCGTGGGGAATGTTGAGGGCTCAACAGCAGCGTCCTTCCATTCCCCATATATGAATAAACAGCGTGGCAAGAAGCGATAAACTGGATCGCTGAAAAACGCACCGTTTTCGAGATATGGGCGATCTTGTAAAATTAAGCATTTCAGGTCGCCTTTTTCGACCTTTTTTCTACCTCCGAGCTATCACGTGGGGAATGTTGAGGGCTCAACAGAAGCGTCCTTCCATTCCCCATATATGCGTAAACAGCGTGGTAATAAGCGATAAACTGGATCGCTGAAAAACGCACCGTTTTCGATATATGGGCGATCTTGTAAAATTAAGCATTTCAGGTCGCCTTTTTCGATCTTTTTTCTACCTCCGAGCTATCGCGTGGGGAATGTTGAGGGCTCAACAGAAGCGTCCTTCCATTCCCCATATATGAATAAACAGCGTGGCAAGAAGCGATAAACTGGATCCCTGAAAAACGCTCCGTTTTCGAGATATGGGCGATATTGTAAAATTAAGCATTTCAGGTCGCCTTTTTCGATCCTTTTTCTACCTCCGAGCTATCGCGTGTGGAATGTTGAGGGCTCAACAGAAGCGTCCTTCCATTCCCCATATATGCGTAAACAGCGTGGTAATAAGCGATAAACTGGATCGCTGAAAAACGCACCGTTTTCGATATATGGGCGATCTTGTAAAATTAAGCATTTCAGGTCGCCTTTTTCGATCTTTTTTCTACCTCCGAGCTATCGCGTGGGGAATGTTGAGGGCTCAACAGAAGCGTCCTTCCATTCCCCATATATGCATAAACAGCGCGGCAATAAGCGATAAACTGGATCGCTGCAAAACGCACCGTTTTCGAGATATGGGCGATATTGTAAAATTAAGCATTTCAGTTCGCCTTTTTCGATCCTTTTTCTACCTCCGAGCTATTGCGTGGGGAATGTTGAGGGCTCAACAGAAGCGTCCTTCCATTCCCCATATATGAATAAGCAGCGTGGTTTTAAGCGATAAACTGGATCGCTGAAAAACGCTCCGTTTTCGAGATATTGGCGATCTTGTAAAATTAAGCATTTCAAGTCGCCTTGTCGATCCTTGTCCTACCTCCGAGTCATCGCGTAGGGAATGTTGAGGGCTCAACAAAAGCTTCATTCCATTCCCCATATATGAATAAACAGCGTCGTAAAAAGCGATCAAATGGATCGCTGAAAAACGCACCGTTTTCGATATATGGGCGATATTGTAAAATCAAGCATTTCAGGTCGCCTTCTTCGATCCTTTTTCTACCTCCGATCTATCGCGTGGAGAATGTTGGGGGCTCAAGAGAAGCGTCCTTCCATTCCCCATATATGAATAAAAAGCGTCGTAAAATTCGCTGAAAAACGCACCGTTTTCGATATATGGGCGATCTTGTAAAGTTAAGCATTTCAAGTCGCCTTGTCGATCCTTTTTCTACCTCCGAGTTATCGCGTGGGGCATATTGAGGGCTCAACAAAAGCGTCATTCCTTTCCCCATATATGAATAAACAGCGTCGTAGAAAGCGATAAGCTGGATCGCTGAAAAACGCACCGTTTTCGAGATATGGGCGATCTTGTAAAATTAAGCATTTCAAGTCGCCTTGTCGATCCTTTTTCTACATCCGAGTCATCGCGTGGGGAATGTTGAGGGCTCAACAGAAGCGTCCTTCCATTCCCCATATATGCGTAAACAGCGTGGTAATAAGCGATAAACTGGATCGCTGAAATACGCACCGTTTTCGAGATATGGGCGATATTGTAAAATTAAACATTTCAAGTCGTCTTGTCGATCCTTTTTCTACCTCCGAGTTATCGCGTAGGAAATGTTGAGGGCTCAACAGAAGCGTCTTTCCATTCCCCATATATGCGTAAACAGCGTGATAATAAGCGATAAAACTGGATCGCTGAAAAACGCACCGTTTTCGAGATATGGGCGATATTGTAAAATTAAGCATTTCAGGTCGCCTTTTTCGATCCTTTTTCTACCTCTGATCTATCGCGTAGGGAATGTTGGAGGGCTCAACAAAAGCGTCCTTCCCTTCCCCATATATGAATAAACAGCGTCGTAAAAAAGCGATAAACTGGATCGCTGAAAAACGCACCGTTTTCGATGTATGGGCGATCTTGTAAAATTAAGCATTGCAATTCGCCTTGTCGATCCTTTTTCTACCTCGAGTAATCTCGTGGGAAATGTTGAGAGCTCAAAAAAAGCGTCCTTTCATTCTATATGTATGAACAAACAGCGTCGTAAAAAGCGATAAACTGGATCGCTGAAAAACGCACCGTTTTCGATATATGGGCGATCTTGTAAAATTAAGCATTTCAAGTCTCCTTGTCGATCGTTTTTCTACCTCCGATCTATCGCGTAGGGAATGTTGAGGGCTCAACAGAAGCGTCCTTCCATTCCCCATATATGAATAAACAGCGTGGTAATAAGCATTAAACTGGATCGCTGAAAAACGCACCGTTTTCGAGATATGGGCGATAGTGTTAAATTAAGCATTTCAGGTCGCCTTTTTGGATCCTTTTTCTACCTCTGATCTATCGCGTGGTTAATTGTGAGGGCTCAACGAAAGCGTCCTTCCATTCCCCATATATAAATAAAAAAGCATGGTAATAAGCGATAGACTGTATCGCTGAAAAACGCACCGTTTTCGAGATATGGGCGATATTGTAAAATTAAGCATTTCAGGTCGCCTTTTTCAATCTTTTTTCCACCTCCGATCTATCGCGTGGGAAATATTGAGGGCTCACCAAAAGCGTCCCTTCCATTCCGCTTATATGAATAAACAGCGTGGTAATAAGCGATAAACTGGATCCCTGAAAAACGCTCCGTTTTCGAGATATTGGCGATATTGTAAAATTATGCATTTCAGGTCGCCTTTTTCAATCTTTTTTCCACCTCCGATCTATCGCGTGGGAAATATTGAGGGCTCACCAAAAGCGTCCTTCCATTCCGCTTATATGAATAAACAGCGTGGTATAAGCGATAAACTGGATCCCTGAAAAAACGCTCCGTTTTCGAGATATTGGCGATATTGTAAAATTATGCATTTCAGGTCGCCTTTTTCGATCCTTTTTCTACCTCCGAGCTATCGCGTGGGGAAAGTTGAAGGCTCAACAGAAGCGTCCTTTCATTCCCCATATATGAATAAACAGCGTGGCAATAAGCGATAAGCTGGATCGCTAAAAAACGCACCGTTTTCGAGATATGGGCGATATTGTAAAATTAAGCATTTCAGGTCGCCTTTTTCGATCCTTTTTCTACCTCCGAGCTATCGCGTGGGGAATGTTGGGGGCTCAACAGAAGCGTCCTTCCATTCCCCATATATGAATAAACAGCGTGGTAATAAGCGATAAACTGGATCGCTGAAAAACGCACCGTTTTCGAGATATGGGCGATATTGTAAAATTAAGCATTTCAGGTCGCCTTTTTCGATCCTTTTTCTACCTCCGAGGTATCGCGTAATGAATATTGAGGGCCCAACAGAAGCGTCCTTCCATTCCCCATATATGAATAAACAGCGTGGTAATAAGCGATAAACTGGATCGCTAAAAAACGCACCGTTTTCGAGATATGGGCGATATTATAAAATTAAGAATTTCAGGTCGCCTTTTTCGATCCTTTTTCTACCTCTGATCTATCGCGTAGGGAATGTTGAGGACTCAACAAAAGCGTCCTTCCATTCCCCATATATGAATAAACAGCGTCGTAAAAAGCGATAAACTGGATCGCTGAAAAACGCACCGTTTTCAATGTATGGGCGATCTTGTAAAATTAAGCATTGCAAGTCGCCTTGTCGATCCTTTTTCTACCTCCGAGTTATCGCGTGGGGCATGTTGAGGGCTCGCTATGAATAAACAGCGTCGTAGAAAGCGATAAGCTGGATCTCTGAAAAACGCACCGTTTTCGACATATGGGCGATCTTGTAAAATTCAGCATTTCAAGTCGCCTTGTCGATCCTTTTTCTACCTCCGATCTATCGCGTGGGGAATATTGAGGGCTCAACAAAAGCGTCCTTGCATTCCCCATATATGAATAAACAGCGTGGTAATAAGCGTCAAACTGGATCCCTGAAAAACGCTCCGTTTTCGAGATATGGGCGATATTGTAAGATTATGCATTTCAGGTCGCCTTTTTCGATCCTTTTTCTACCTCCGATCTATCCCGTGGGGAATGTTGAGGGCTCAACAAAAGCGTCCTTCTATTCCCCATATATTAATAAAAAGCGTCCGTAAAAAGCGATAAACTGGTTCGCTGAAAAACGCACAATTTTCGATATATGGGCGATCTTGTAAAGTTAAGCATTTCAAGTCGCCTTGTCGATCCTTTTTCTACCTCCGAGTTATCGCGTGGGGCATGTTGAGGGCTCGCTATGAATAAACAGCGTCGTAGAAAGCGATAAGCTGGATCTCTGAAAAACGCACCGTTTTCGACATATGGGCGATCTTGTAAAATTCAGCATTTCAAGTCGCCTTGTCGATCCTTTTTCTACCTCCGAATCATCGCGTACGGAGTGTTGAGGGCCCAACAGAAGCGTCCTTCCATTCCTCATATATGAATAAACAGCGTGGTAACAAGCGATAAGCTGGATCGCTGAAAAACGCACCGTTTTCGAGATATGGGCGATCTTGTAAAATTAAGCATTTCAAGTCGCCTTGTCGATCCTTTTTCTACATCCGAGTCATCGCGTGGGGAATGTTGAGGGCTCACACAGAAGCGTCCTTCCATTCCCCATATATGCGCAAAACAGCGTGGTAATAAGCGATAAACTGGATCGCTGAAATACGCACCGTTTTCGAGATATGGGCGATATTGTAAAATTAAACATTTCAAGTCGTCTTGTCGATCCTTTTTCTACCTCCGAGTTATCGCGTAGGAAATGTTGAGGGCTCAACAGAAGCGTCGTTCCATTCCCCATATATGCGTAAACAGCGTGATAATAAGCGATAAACTGGATCGCTGAAAAACGCACCGTTTTCGAGATATGGGCGATATTGTAAAATTAAGCATTTCAGGTCGCCTTTTTCGATCCTTTTTCTACCTCTGATCTATCGCGTAGGGAATGTTGAGGGCTCAACAAAAGCGTCCTTCCATTCCCCATATATGAACAAACAGCGTCGTAAAAAGCGATAAACTGGATCGCTGAAAAACGCACCGTTTTCGATGTATGGGCGATCTTGTAAAATTAAGCATTGCAATTCGCCTTGTCGATCCTTTTTCTACCTCCGAGTAATCTCGTGGGAAATGTTGAGAGCTCAAAAAAAGCGTCCTTTCATTCTATATGTATGAACAAACAGCGTCGTAAAAAGCGATAAACTGGATCGCTGAAAAACGCACCGTTTTCGATATATGGGCGATCTTGTAAAATTAAGCATTTCAAGTCTCCTTGTCGATCCTTTTTTCTACCTCCGATCTATCGCGTAGGGAATGTTGAGGGCTCAACAGAAGCGTCCTTCCATTCCCCATATATGAATAAACAGCGTGGTAATAAGCATTAAACTGGATCGCTGAAAAAACGCACCGTTTTCGAGATATGGGCGATAGTGTTAAATTAAGCATTTCAGGTCGCCTTTTTGGATCCTTTTTCTACCTCTGATCTATCGCGTGGTTAATTGTGAGGGCTCAACGAAAGCGTCCTTCCATTCCCCATATATAAATAAAAAAGCATGGTAATAAGCGATAGACTGTATCGCTGAAAAACGCACCGTTTTCGAGATATGGGCGATATTGTAAAATTAAGCATTTCAGGTCGCCTTTTTCAATCTTTTTTCCACCTCCGATCTATCGCGTGGGAAATATTGAGGGCTCACCAAAAGCGTCCTTCCATTCCGCTTATATGAATAAACAGCGTGGTAATAAGCGATAAACTGGATCCCTGAAAAACGCTCCGTTTTCGAGATATTGGCGATATTGTAAAATTATGCATTTCAGGTCGCCTTTTTCAATCTTTTTTCCACCTCCGATCTATCGCGTGGGAAATATTGAGGGCTCACCAAAAGCGTCCTTCCATTCCGCTTATATGAATAAACAGCGTGGTAATAAGCGATAAACTGGATCCCTGAAAAACGCTCCGTTTTCGAGATATTGGCGATATTGTAAAATTATGCATTTCAGGTCGCCTTTTTCGATCCTTTTTCTACCTCCGAGCTATCGCGTGGGGAAAGTTGAAGGCTCAACAGAAGCGTCCTTTCATTCCCCATATATGAATAAACAGCGTGGCAATAAGCGATAAGCTGGATCGCTGAAAAACGCACCGTTTTCGAGATATGGGCGATATTGTAAAATTAAGCATTTCAGGTCGCCTTTTTCGATCCTTTTTCTACCTCCGAGCTATCGCGTGGGGAATGTTGAGGGCTCAACAGAAGCGTCCTTCCATTCCCCATATATGAATAAACAGCGTGGTAATAAGCGATAAACTGGATCGCTGAAAAACGCACCGTTTTCGAGATATGGGCGATATTGTAAAATTAAGCATTTCAGGTCGCCTTTTTCGATCCTTTTTTCTACCTCCGAGGTATCGCGTAGGAAATATTGAGGGCCCAACAGAAGCGTCCTTCCATTCCCCATATGATGAATAAACAGCGTGGTAATAAGCGATAAACTGGATCGCTAAAAAACGCACCGTTTTCGAGATATGGGCGATATTATAAAATTAAGAATTTCAGGTCGCCTTTTTTCGATCCTTTTTCTACCTCCGATCTATCGCGTAGGGAATGTTGAGGGACTCAACAAAAGCGTCCTTCCATTCCCCATATATGAATAAACAGCGTCGTAAAAAGCGATAAACTGGATCGCTGAAAAACGCACCGTTTTCATTGTATGGGCGATCTTGTAAAATTAAGCATTGCAAGTCGCCTTGTCGATCCTTTTTCTACCTCCGAGTTATCGCGTGGGGCATGTTGAGGGCTCGCTATGAATAAACAGCGTCGTAGAAAGCGATAAGCTGGATCTCTGAAAAACGCACCGTTTTCGACATATGGGCGATCTTGTAAAATTCAGCATTTCAAGTCGCCTTGTCGATCCTTTTTCTACCTCCGATCTATCGCGTGGGGAATATTGAGGGCTCAACAAAAGCGTCCTTGCATTCCCCATATATGAATAAACAGCGTGGTAATAAGCGTCAAACTGGATCCCTGAAAAACGCTCCGTTTTCGAGATATGGGCGATATTGTAAGATTATGCATTTCAGGTCGCCTTTTTCGATCCTTTTTCTACCTCCGATCTATCCCGTGGGGAATGTTGAGGGCTCAACAAAAGCGTCCTTCTATTCCCCATATATTAATAAAAAGCGTCGTAAAAAGCGATAAACTGGTTCGCTGAAAAACGCACAATTTTCGATATATGGGCGATCTTGTAAAGTTAAGCATTTCAAGTCGCCTTGTCGATCCTTTTTCTACCTCCGAGTTATCGCGTGGGGCATGTTGAGGGCTCGCTATGAATAAACAGCGTCGTAGAAAGCGATAAGCTGGATCTCTGAAAAACGCACCGTTTTCGACATATGGGCGATCTTGTAAAATTCAGCATTTCAAGTCGCCTTGTCGATCCTTTTTCTACCTCCGAATCATCGCGTACGGAGTGTTGAGGGCCCAACAGAAGCGTCCTTCCATTCCTCATATATGAATAAACAGCGTGGTAACAAGCGATAAGCTGGATCGCTGAAAAACGCACCGTTTTCGAGATATGGGCGAAATTGTAAAATCAAGCATTTTAGGTCGCCTTTTTCGATCCTTTTTCTACCTCCGATCTATCGCGTGGAGAATGTTGAGGGCTCAACAGAAGCGTCCTTCCATTCCCCATATATGCGTAAACAGCGTGGTAATAAGCGATAAACTGGATCCCTAAAAAACGCACCATTTTTGAGATATGGGCGATATTATAAAATTAAGCATTTCAGGTCGCCTTTTCCGATCCTTTTTTCTACCTCCGAGCTATCGCGTGGGGAATGTTGAAGGCTCAACAAAAGCGTCCTTCCATTCCCCACACATAAATAAACAGCGTGGTAATAAGCGATAAACTGGATCGCTGAAATACGCACCGTTTTCGAGATATGGGCGATATTGTAAAATTAAACATTTCAAGTCGCCTTGTCGATCCTTTTTTTTACCTCCGAGTTATCGCGTAGGAAATGTTGAGGGCTCAACAGAAGCGTCCTTCTATTCCCCATATATGCGTAAACAGCGTGGTAATAAGCGATAAACTGGATCGCTGAAAAACGCACCGTTTTCGAGATATGTGCGATATTGTAAAATTAAGCATTTCAGGTCGCCCTTTTCAATCCTTTTTCTACCTCTGATCTATCGCGTAGGGAATGTTGAGGGCTCAACAAAAGCTTCCTTCCATTCCCCATATATGAATAAACAGCGTCGTAAAAAGCGATAAACTGGATCGCTGAAAAACGCACCGTTTTCGATGTATGGGCGATCTTGTTAAATTAAGCATTGCAAGTCGCCTTGTCGATCCTTTTTCTACCTCCGAGTAATCTCGTTTGAAATGTTGAGAGCTCAAAAAAAGCGTCCTTCGATTCCATAGGTATGAATAAACAGCGTCGTAAAAAGCGATAAACTGGATCGCTCAAAAACGCACCGTTTTCGATATATGGGCGATCTTGTAAGATTAAGCATTTCAAGTCTCCTTGTCGATCCTTTTTCTACCTCCAATCTATCGCGTAGGGAATGTTGAGAGCTCAACAGAAGCGTCCTTCCATTTCCCATATATAATTAAACAGCGTGGTAATAAGCGATAAACTGGATCGCTGAAAAAACGCACCGTTTTCGAGATATGGGCGATATTGTTAAATTAAGCATTTCAGGTCGCCTTTTTCGATCCTTTTTCTACCCCTGATCTATCGCGTGGTTAATTTTGAGGACTCAACAAAAGCGTCCTTCCATTGCCCATATATGAATAAACAGCATGGTAATAAGCGATAGACTGGATCGCTTAAAAACGCACCGTTTTCGAGATATGGGCGATATTGTAAAATTAAGCATTTCAGGTCGCCTTTTTCTATCCTTTTTCTACCTCCGATCTATCGCGTGGGGAATGTTGAGGGCTCAACAAAAGCGTCCTTCCATTCCCCATATATGAATAAAAAGCGTCGTAAAAAGCGATAAACTGGTTCGCTGAAAAACGCACCGTTTTCGATATATGGGCGAACTTGTAAAGTTAAGCATTTCAAGTCGAATTGTCGATCCTTTTTCTACCTCCGAGTTATCGCGTGTTGCATGTTGAGGGCTCAACAAAAGCGTCATTCCTTTCCCCATATATGAATACACAGCGTCGTAGAAAGCGATAAGCTGGATCGCTGAAAAACGCACCGTTTTCGACATATGGGCGATCTTGTAAAATAAAGCATTTCAAGTCGCCTTGCCGATCCTTTTTCTACCTTCGAGTCATCGCGTACGGAATGTTGAGGGCTCAACAGAAGCGTCCTTCCATTCCCCATGTATGAATAAACAGCGTGGTAACAAGCGATAAGCTGCATCGCTAAAAAACGCACCGTTTTCGAGATATGGGCGATATTGTAAAATCAAGCATTTCAGGTCGCCTTTTTCGATCCTTTTTCTACTTCCGATCTATCGCGTGGAGAATGTTGAGGGCTCAACAGAAGCGTCCTTCCATTCCCCATATATGCGTAAACAGCGTGGTAATAAGCGATAAACTGGATCGCTGAAAAACGCAACGTTTTCGAGATATGGGCGATATTGTAAAATTAAGCATTTCAGGTCGCCTTTTTCGATCCTTTTTCTAGCTCTGATCTATCGCGTAGGGAATGTTGAGGGCTCAACAAAAGCGTCCTTCCATTCCCCATATATGAATAACCAGCGTCGTAAAAAGCGATAAGCTGGATCGCTGAAAAACGCACCGTTTTCGATGTATGGGCGATCTTGTAAAATTAAGCATTGCAAGTCGCCTTGTCGATCCTTTTTCTACCTCCGAGTAATCTCGTGGGAAATGCTGAGAGCTCAAAAAAGCGTCCTTCCATTCCATAGGTATGAATAAACAGCGTCGTAAAAAGCGATAAACTGGATCGCTCAAAAACGCACCGTTTTCGATATATGGGCGATCTTGTAAAATTAAGCATTTCAAGTCTCCTTGTCGATCCTTTTTCTACCTCCAATCTATCGCGTTGGGAATGTTGAGGGCTCAACAGAAGCGTCCTTCCATTCCCCACATATAATTAAACAGCTGGTAATAAGCGATAAACTGGATCGCTGAAAAACGCACCGTTTTCGAGATATGGGCGATATTGTCAAATTAAGCATTTCAGGTCGCCTTTTTCGATCCTAATAAGCTAATAAGCGATAAACTGGATCCATAAAATCGATATATGGGCGATCTTGTAAAATTAAGCATTTCAAGTCGCCTTGTCGATCCTTGTTCTACCTCCGAGTCATCGCGTAGGGAATGTTGAGGGCTCAACAAAAGCTTCCTTCCATTCCCCATATATGAATAAACAGCTTCGTAAAAAGCGATAAAATGGATCGCTAAAAAACGCACCGTTTTCGAGATATGGGCGATCTTGTAAAGTTAAGCATTTCAAGTCGAATTGTCGATCCTTTTTCTACCTCCGAGTTATCGCGTGGGGCATGTTGAGGGCTCAACAAAAGCGTCATTCCTTTCCCCATATATGAATAAACAGCGTCGTAGAAAGCGATAAGCTGGATCGCTGAAAAACGCACCGTTTTCGACATATGGGCGATCTTTTAAAATTAAGCATTTCAAGTCGCCTTGTCGATCCTTTTTCTACCTCCGAGTCATCGCGTACGGAATGTTGAGGGCCCAACAGAAGCGTCCTTCCATTCCCCATGTATGAATAAACAGCGTGGTAACAAGCGATAAGCTGGATCGCTGAAAAACGCACCGTTTTCGAGATATGGGCGATATTGTAAAATCAAGCATTTCAGGTCGCCTTTTTCGATCCTTTTTCTACCTCCGATCTATCGCGTGGAGAATGTTGAGGGCTCAACAGAAGCGTCCTTCCATTCCCCATATATGCGTAAACAGCGTGGTAATAAGCGATAAACTGGATCCCTAAAAACGCACCATTTTTGAGATATGGGTGATATTATAAAATTAAGCATTTCAGTTCGCCTTTCTCGATCCTTTTTCTACCTCCGAGCTATGGCGTGGGCAATGTTGAGGGCTCAACAAAAGCGTCCTTCCATTCCCCACATATAAATAAACAGCGTGGTAATAAGCGATAAACTGGATCGCTGAAATACGCACCGTTTTCGAGATATGGGCGATATTGTAAAATTAAACATTTCAAGTCGCCTTGTCGATCCTTTTTCTAACTCCGAGTTATCGCGTAGGAAATGTTGAGGGCTCAAAAGAAGCGTCGTTCCATTCCCCATATATGCGTAAACAGCGTGGTAATAAGCGATAAACTGGATCGCTGAAAAAACGCACCGTTTTCGAGATATGGGCGATATTGTAAAACTAAGCATTTCAGGTCGCCTTTTTCGATCCTTTTTCTAGCTCTGATCTATCGCGTAGGGAATGTTGAGGGCTCAACAAAAGCGTCCTTCCATTCCCCATATATGAATAACCAGCGTCGTAAAAAGCGATAAGCTGGATCGCTGAAAAACGAACCGTTTTCGATGTATGGGCGATCTTGTAAAATTAAGCATTGCAAGTCGCCTTGTCGATCCTTTTTCTACCTCCGAGTAATCTCGTGGGAAATGTTGAGAGCTCAAAAAAAAGCGTCCTTCCATTCCATATGTATGAATAAACAGCGTCGTAAAAAGCGATAAACTGGATCCCTGAAAAACGCTCCGTTTTCGAGATATGGGCGATATTGAAAGATTATGCATTTCAGGTCGCCTTTTTCGATCCTTTTTCTACCTCTGATCTATCGCGTGGTCGCGTCCTTCTATTTCCCATATATGAATAAACAGCATGGTAATAAGCGATAGACTGGATCGCTGAAAAACGCACCGTTTTCGAGATATGGGCGATATTGTAAAATTAAGCATTTCAGGTCGCCTTTTTCGATCTTTTTTTTCTACTTCCGATCTATCGCGTGGGGAATATTGAGGGCTCGACAAAAGCGTCCTTCCATTCCCCTTATATGAATAAGCAGCGTGGTAATAAGCGATAAACTGGATCCCTGAAAAACGCTCCGTTTTCGAGTTATTGGCGATATTGTAAAATTATGCATTTCAGGTCGCCTTTTTCGATCCTTTTTCTACCTCCGAGCTATCGCGTAGAGAATGTTGAGGGCTCAACAGAAGCGTCCTTTCATTCCCCATATATGAATAAACAGCGTGGCAATAAGCGATAAACTGGATCGCTGAAAAACGCACCGTTTTCGAGATATGGGCGATATTGTAAAATTAAGCATTTCAGGTCGCATTTTTCGATCCTTTTTCTACCTCCGAGCTATCGCGTGAGGAATGTTGAGGGCTCAACAGAAGCGTCCTTCAATTCCCCATATATGAATAAACAGCGTGGCAAGAAGCGATAAACTGGATCGCTGAAAAAACGCACCGTTTTCGATATATGGGCGATCTTGTAAAATTAAGCATTTCAAGTCGCCTTATCGATCCTTTTTATACCTCCGAGTTATCGCGTAGAGAATGTTGAGGGCTCAACAGAAGCGTCCTTCCATTCCCCATATATGCGTAAGCAGCGTGGTAATAAGCGATAAACTGGATCGCTGAAAAACGCACCGTTTTCGATGTATGGGTGATCTTGTAAAATTAAGCATTGCAAGTCGCCTTGTCGATCCTTTTTCTACCTCCGAGTTATCTCGTGGGAAATGTTGAGAGCTCAACAAAAGCGTCCTTCCATTCCATATGTATGAATAAACAGTGTCGTAAAAAGCGATAAACTGGATCGCTGAAAAACGCACCGTTTTCGATATATGGGCGATCTTGTAAAATTAAGCATTTCAAGTCTCCTTGTCGATCCTTTTTCTACCTCCGATCTATCGCGTGGGGAATATTGAGGGCTCAACAAAAGCGTCCTTCCATTCCCCATATATGAATAAATAGCGTGGTAATAAGCGACAAACTGGATCCCTGAAAAACACTCCGTTTTCGAGATATGGGCGATATTGTAAGATTATGCTTTTCAGGTCGCCTTCTTGGATCCTTTTTCAACCTCCGATCTATCGCGCGGGGAATGTTGAGGGCTCAACAAAAGCGTCCTTCCATTCCCCATATATGAATAAACAGCGTCGTAAAAAGCGATAAACTGGTTCGCTGAAAAACGCACCGTTTTCGATATATGGCCGATCTTGTAAAGTTAAGCATTTCGAGTCGCCTTGTCGATCCTTTTTCTACCTCCGAGTTATCGCTTGGGGCATGTTGAGGGCTCAACAAAAGCGTCATTCCTTTCCCCATATATGAATAAACAGCGTGGTAATAAGCGATAAGCTGGATCGCTGAAAAACGCACCGTTTTCGACATATGGGCGATCTTGTAAGATTAAGCATTTCAAGTCGCCTTGTCGATCCTTTTTCTACCTCCGAGTCTTCGCGTACGGAAAGTTGAGGGCCCAACAGAAGCGTCCTTCCATTCCCCATATATGAAAAAACAGCGTGGTAACAAGCGATAAGCTGGATCGCTAAAAAACGCACCGTTTTCGGGATATGGGCGATATTGTAAAATCAAGCATTTGAGGTCGCCTTTTTCGATCCTTTTTCTACCTCCGAGTTATCGCGTAGGAAATGTTGAGGGCTCAACAGAAGCGTCGTTCCATTCCCCATATATGCGTAAACAGCGTGGTAATAAGCGATAAACTGGATCGCTGAAAAACGCACCGTTTTCGAGATATGGGCGATATTGTTAAATTAAGCATTTCAGGTCGCCTTTTTCGATCCTTTTTCTGCCTCTGATCTATCGCGTAGGGAATGTTGAGGGCTCAACAAAAGCGTCCTTCCATTCCCTACATATAAATAAACAGCGTGGTAATAAGCGATAAACTGGATCGCTGAAAAACGCACCGTTTTCGATGTATGGGCGATCTTGTAAAATTAAGCATTGCAAGTGGCCTTGTCGATCTTTTTTCTACCTCCGAGTAATCTCGTGGGAAATTTTGAGAGCTCAAAAACAGCGTCCTTCCATTCCATATGTATGAATAAACAGCGTCGTAAAAAGCGATAAACTGGACCGCTCACAAACGCACCGTTTTCGATGTATGGGTGATCTTGTAAAATTAAGCATTTCAAGTCTCCTTGATGATCCTCTTTCTACCTCCGATCTATCGCGTAGGGAATGTTGAGGGCTCAACAGAAGCGTCCTTCCATTCCCCATATATGAATAAACAGCGTGGTAATAAGCGATAAACTGGATCGCTGAAAAACGCCCCGTTTTCGAGATATGGGCGATATTGTTAAATTAAGCATTTCAGGTCGCCTTTTTCGATCCTTTTTCTACCCTCTGATCTATCGCGTGGTTAATTTTGAGGGGCTCAACAAAAGCGTCCTTCCATTCCCCATATATGAATAAACAGCATGGTAATAAGCGATAAACTGGATCCCTGAAAAACGCTCCGTTTTCGAGATATTGGCGATATTGTAAAATTATGCATTTCAGGTCGCCTTTTTCGATCCTTTTTCTACCTCCGAGCTATCGCGTGGGGAATGTTGAGGGCTAAACAGAAGCGTCATTCCATTCCCCATATATGAATAAACAGCGTGGCAAGAAGCGATAAACTGGATCGCTGAAAAACGCACCGTTTTCGATATATGGGCGATCTTGTAAAATTAAGCATTTCAAGTGGCCTTG
This sequence comes from Eristalis arbustorum, assembly GCA_916610145.1. NCBI lineage: Eukaryota > Metazoa > Arthropoda > Insecta > Diptera > Syrphidae > Eristalis > Eristalis arbustorum. Next base: position 488 of record CAKAIZ010000335.1, on the reverse strand, counting down.
TCGATCCTTTTTCTACCTCTGAGGTATCGCGTAATGAATATTGAGGGCTCAACAGAAGCGTCCTTCCATTCCCCATATATGAATAAACAGCGTGGTAATAAGCGATAAACTGGATCGCTGAAAAACGTACCGTTTTCGAGATATGGGCGATATTGTTAAATTAAGCATTTCAGGTCGCCTTTTTCGATCCTTTTTCTACCTCTGATCTATCGCGTGGTTAATTTTGAGGGCTCAACAAAAGCGTCCTTCCATTCCCCATATATGAATAAACAGCATGGTAATAAGCGATAAACTGGATCCCTGAAAAACGCTCCGTTTTCGAGATATTGGCGATATTGTAAAATTATGCATTTCAGGTCGCCTTTTTCGATCCTTTTTCTACCTCCGAGCTATCGCGTGGGGAATGTTGAGGGCTCAACAGAAGCGTCATTCCATTCCCCATATATGAATAAACAGCGTGGCAAGAAGCGATAAACTGGATCGCTGCT